>SKCR01051261.1:0-54276 GCA_019454045.1 Zanthoxylum bungeanum | reverse complement strand
TCGTAGGAACAGCTTTTGAAGGAATCTTGTTCAAAAGATGTGCAGCTGTTAAAAGAGAGTAGCCCATAAATAAGGGCAAATCTATGAAACTCAACATTGATCGGACCATATCCATAAAGTCTGATTTCTCCTTTCAGACACTCCATTGTGTTGTGGAGTACCTAGAGGAGTATATTGAGCGAGAATCCCATTCTCCTTCATATAATCCATGAACTCACCACTCATATATTCGCCGCCTCGATCAGATCGAAGGCATTTAATATATTGACCAGTTTTTTTTTCTACTTCATTTCGGAACTCTTTGAACTTTTCAAAGGTTTCCGATTTATGTCACATCAATAGACATAACCGTACCATGACAGGTCATCGGTAAAGGTAACGAAGTATGAATAACCACTGTGAGCATTCTGACTTAGTGGACCACATACATCAGAATGTACGAGTTCTAGTAAGTTAGTGGCGCGGTGTCCAACACCATAAAATGGGGCTTTGGTCATCTTACCCTGAATGCAGGATTCACAAGTTGGATAGGATTCAATAGTAAGATCTGGTATCAAACTTCTTAACCAATTGGGTAAGGCGTTTAACGCCAATGTGACCAAGCCGCATATGCCAAAGTTCAGTATCATTAATTACAGGTAAACTACGTTTATTAATTCCAGTATTCAAAATATCTTTTGAAGTTTGCAATGTATAATGACCTGTTGGTTTGGACAACAAAAGATCTGAATATTATTTCTATCATATAATATAAAGAACTACTTTAATATAATAACAAAAGCCTTATGTATCCAATACAAAAAGTGATATATATATTAGCTACACATCCTGGTATAAAATGGCATTCATTTAACAAAAGTGTCCCATTCGGCAATGAGATCTCGCATACTCCCACTGCAACTGCATCCAAAGAGTCTCCACTCCCGAATCGCAACTGCATCTCTTCGGGCTTCAGCCTCCTACTTTCCTTCAGTACCTGCAACGAATTGCAAATGTGAATGGGACAAGCAGAATCTAAAATCCAGCTGGATGTAACGGCTTCACAAGCCAAAGATAAATCAATAACTGGAAAAATAAATGTATCTGATGTAGATGCTCTATCTCTCCTCAGCTGGGCGATGTAATCAGGACAGTTCCTTTTCCAATGCCCGACTTTGCCGCAGTGGTGGCATTTGTCTTCAGAAGCCCTCTTGGGCTTAGCATCTTTGCCTGTTGTTGAGGACCAAAACCCTTCTTCTTCTTCCCTTTCTTCTTCTTCTTCCCTTTGACCATGTCTGGGAAGAAGCAGAGAGAGAGTAGTAGGTCTCGGAGGGAGTCGGTACACCCTTCTTGAGGTCCTCTTCCGCCGTGAGCAACATCCTATGTAGCTCTTGGTAGGTACAGACAGTCAGTCCCATTCATGTTGAAGTACATCACGAACTGGCGATATGAAGCTGGAAGTGAACCAAGATGACACTCCTACCGAGAATGTCATTCAAGATGAGATTATGTTGCCTCAATTGATCGTTCAAATCGATCATCTGAAGAACATGTGGGCTAACATCTTGCTCCTCATCCAGACGCGCGCATGGAACAGTTCCATTGCGACTTTGTGAACAATCACTTATTCTTGGTTCTCAAACGATTGTCTCAATCGCGTCATCATACTATACGAATCTTGCATACCATAGTATTGTTTCTTGAGTTTCAGACAGTGAACTAATGATGTACGATTTAACCCTTAAATCATCATCCTTCCAAGTTTCAAAAACTTGGCGTTCCTCCTCCGTTGCGTCCGCACCCACAGCAAGGGGCAACGGACCTCAAGAACATATCCCAGGTTTTCGGAATCGAGGACAATCCTCAAATCCAATTCCCATTCAGCGAAGTTCTCAGCGCCTTTAAGTTTGTTCGCATCAAGCATACGCGCAAACTAATTTGTGGATTGTGCCGCCATCGCAAATCTATCATATAGATCACGAAAATGGTTAGCATAAATTAAGCAGTTTCATATAATATCAAAAGCATAAACTAGATCAAGGATTTTTATCTAAAATTGCCCCTCCCACTAAATCATGCAATACTGTAATCCCCAAACAGAATACAAAGATTTGATAATTAAATTAAATACAAATAGTGAAAAGTGGATCCCGTGAATATATTTCAGCTCACAGCAGAGGCACGGTCTCGCCTACGTATATTCATCAGGTAGACAACTCATTTGTCAATCACTCAATAGTGACTCCTGGTTTTCCGGTCCTGGTCGTTTCTCGTTGTCGCTGCAAGGCAGGCCCACAAGGAGACGTACCAAGGTTAAACTCGTCAATGATAAACTCAAGTTACTTACGTAATCCTGAAAGCTATGGCACGTTCAGAATTCCGCTTTCGCTTGAATTTATCTAGTATCTGATATACATCCGGTATAAATAAATCTCTATCGGCTACACCCTCACAGCAGAGGCACAGTCTCGGATGTAGTCACAGAGAAATATTTATAACCGTATTGACAAGACGGACCACATAACATGCATCAAATACATAATTACATTTAAACCTTATTAATTAGGGATTTTCCGCTAAGTGTCATACACCCTAAATCTAACCAATTTAGATTCTAATACGCATGTATAAAGTCAAGAAAACATGATTAAACATTGATTTAATAAAGTCTAATCATTTTAGGGGGCCTAGAATCAGACTCGCTCTGATACCATTTTGTAAGGGTTTTTAGGGGCTAAATCCGGTAACGCAGCGGAAGCGGTGGAAAATCAAATTTTCCGATTTCAAAACTTTTTCTCGGATTAATTAAATAAACATATTTATTTAATTACCCAATAATCAAATTATGAAATTAAAATTTAATAAATCATATTAAAGTGAATTTACCGAATTGCCCTTACATTTGGTATTTTGTTCATTTTAGTCCGAAATTGATCAAATCAATTTTGAATGATTCTAAATCATTTCTAAGATGAACTTACCATGTTCAAAACATCAAAACACCAAGAGCAACAAAAATCCCCAAATTTGACTCATTGGCCGTGAGCCTCACAAAGGGGAGAGGTTTGTGCATTTTGTGATTTCATGCTTCAAAACACATCAAGATGTAATCCAATCAACAAGAAACTTTATATGCATCATATACACATCCTTATACACAACATAAATGAAAAGCCCCAAATTTGGATGAGGTCTTAAACCCTAATTTTTCAAATTCTTCAAATTGAACAAATTAGACCAAATTGGTTAAATCACTTACTTCAATCATGTTTCTTTCATCCAACCAAAGTCTCAACACAATGAAACAACTCAAGATCAAATCTAGGTCATTTAAGAGTGGGTCAACAACTCTAGATTAGCAACAAAGTTTCCAAAACCATAAAAGAATACTTATAACTACACTAGTCACAAACTTCCTCCATTATACATGCTCAACACTTTCACCAACATTTATCCATCAAAAACACAAGGAATAAAGAATAGAAAACTCAAGAACATCACAAGATGTTTCCCACAACAAGAGAACAATTACTCTCTAATGGAAGTGTTGAAATACTTATTATTTTCAAGCTTTTCCTTGATTTTCTTTCTTTTCTCTCTACCTTTCTTTGTCTTCTTAATGGAGTTTAGGTTAGAAAGTGTATTAGGTTAGAAAATAAATAAAATGAAAACAATATATACTTGTTACACAAAATGCCTTGGCCGAAACTACTAGAATAACAAGATATATTAATTTCAATTTCATTTGAATTTCATTTAATCAACTTGATATAAATATCTAATAACACTTTAAAGATATTTTAATTAAGTCAACAAAGGTAACTTAGCCATTTAATCCAAATATCCAAATGTTAAGATATTTTATTTTAATTAATTTAATCATTTAACAATTAATAATTAATTAATTAATTAAATACAAATATATTAAATATATATAATTATATTTACATTAAATATAAAATATATATATTCATTTAGGATATTAGTCAAATCTCAATTTGACTATTAATTAATGTGTATTTAAATTAATCAAGTATTAAATGTAAATACACAATAATAATAAGCAAATGACTATCGGGTCCCTTTAGCATGTAGCTAGCGTTTAACCTTTAAATACTTTATAAATAATCAATATTATTTATAAATGTTGCTCTAGTGCTCTATGAGTATGTTTCATTATTGAGACTCTCTAGATTCAGGTTTATCCGTCACGAAATCCAATTTCGTGTCCATAATTTATCCACCCGTAAATTATGACGATCACGGATAAACTTGCTGAATCATACAAGTCGAGGTCATGGCAAATGTCTAATTCCTCCTGTCACAGGTATCCGGATAAATCCAGAGATATAGATGTAAACGTCAAATCTCTATTGGGATTATCCACTCGACTATTCTATTAGCAATCTCTAAAAGAATGTTTAGAACTAGCTTCTAAACTTTACCACGGGCCATGGTTTTATATCTGATTGCTAATCATATGGACTACCTATGCTCTGGTACACAGAACTGACGGATCCTATCTTGATACACATAGGACACCCTGAGGATCTATCTACAACCAACGAACAGGCGGAGGTATGATCTAAATAGATTGGTGACGTGACTGCCATCTAAGTGTAGAAGATGTCTCATGTGCCCACAATGGCATCTCAAGTCTAAGAATCACAAGTGCTACTCAACCCGAGAAGATTCTTATTGACGTTGGTGTACCATCCATTAAGAATCTTCGGTGAGTCGTTCAGTGTTTATCCACTATAAACACCCACACGTCTATACTAGTCTCCAAGACTAATGGTTCATTGAGAAACCATTGGAATCATATATTCAAGTATACGACATGTACCGGTCTCAACGGGTTTACTATACTAACCAAGTAGTGTAAACCTTGACCAGGAGCTGTCTGAGAATGACAACGTCATGATACTACTCAATGTCAGTTGCGACGCCTTTGCAACAGTACCATGACTAATCATTCTAAGGTCATTACGTCTTTACCATATAAAAAGATACATTATATTATAGAAACTGCATATATTATTCATAATAATAATATTTTACAGAAGTATTCAAAAGAAATACAACCGGGAATTGGCGTTTTGAGCACAAACCCCAACATATAATCACTCATCCACTTAGAGCTCAATAAGGAGGAGAACCAGTAGAGAAGAGTATTTGACAAAATAGACGAACCGTGAGACGGCTAGTAGCCAAACAAATAAGTTTCACGAATATAGATAAGAAGCATGAGATAGAATAGTTCGAAGTCATAATAAGTCGGGCCAAATTTGGAAGCCATCGTTGAATTGGAAACCTTTAAGAGAGTAGAGACTCAAAAGTACGAGGAAACCAGAGAGAGCGACTTTCAGGAGTATATATACTCATAAGAATCTCATTGTATCAAAAAGGAAGAACTATATAGAGAGAGGAAATAGTGTAACCAAGAAATTTAATAGAGATGTCCTAAGTAATCGAAGTTGATGGAGTTTCCAGAGGAGTAAAGATTTAGGAGTTTAGGGAATTGAGATGAGAATGAGATCTATGTAGTGAAGCAAACTTCATAAGGAGGAATGAAAATGGAGTATAGTATGACTCTGAAAAAGAGTAACGATTTATGATGGTTAAACAACAGAACTAGTAATAAGAAGTACAGAGGCAACATGATAGAATATTTAGAGAGCATGACTCTAGAGAAGGTTCACAATAAGAAGTAGTATGACCGATAGTCGGAATGAGGATGAATAGTGAAGTGAAGCATGAAACTCATGTAGTATCTAGTAAAAGAAGTTTAGTACGAGAGTCGATGTCAAATGGGTAAACACGGGAGTTCTAGGCTTATAGACAAACAACATGTACAACCACAAGGAGATTACCACCACCAGTAAGATGTCAGGACTAAGTCCCACCCTCCCAACCCTCGATTTACAATAGTAGTAAAGATGGACCTCAGTTTTTACTTTAAAGATATTCTCAGAAACAAGTGAATACACAGTAAAGTAGACCGAAATATAGAAGTCTTCAGATTTAATACAAGAATGGGGTTTAAAAAGAGAAATCGGTACTAAGTAAAATGTTTAAAGAAATATAGTCTATATGAGATGATTAAGAGTTAAAGTAGTAGTCAAGCAATTACAGAATGCAAAAGAACTAGAGATAGACATAACTAGGGAATTGTAAAAACCAATACCCTTCGGGTAGAGAGACAAAGGCATAGACCACAAAAGTTCAGGTATATAATAGTGCAAGAAAGAAGACAAAAGACAACAAGAAGAATACTTGGAGATAGAACTGTCGAAATAAGATGACAATAGAGAAGATATTAAATAAATAATGACATGAGTACACAAGTACTAAAATAAACTTTCCATAGTTAAGTTCAGTAGTATTATGTAATATCAAACTTCTCGGCGTTGAGATAAGATTGAAAATTTCATCAAAGAAGAAACGAAAAGTATATAAGCAATGATTAGAACCAATTAGTTGGGGTTGACATTAATGGTAAGGAATAATATCTTGAAAGTTAGAATGTTGGGAAAACTCCGAAGATAAACCTAGAGTATGTGGAGAGCTTGACTATAAGGTATTAAGTCCCTCAGATTGGTAGAGATAAAACGATGAAGCCATTAGTGGTTGAAAGCTAGTAGAAAAGAAATAAGACAGTTGAACAGTAAAGTTAAGAAGATGAATGCCAAGTTCAGGTTGAACATGTAGATTTTACTAGAAACAATGATTGTCCTTAAGCCTGAGCTATGGTAGAACGTGAAGAAACTTAATGATAGGAAGTATTATCACCTTTAATAATGAATAGACACTAAATAATAAGGGATGGAAGGAAAAGAGAGAAGAACTCGAGCTATATTTGAAGTCAGGAAAAGTGAAATTATCGGTTGAAGTACCAAGTAAAACAATGAAACATTAAAAGGGAGAAGCAACAAAAGCCCTAAGTGATATTTAAGAATTAATGTTACCATGACAAAGAATATCAAGGCTAAAAAGAAATGATTCAATTGGAACGGTCATGGATATGCCCATATTAGTATGAATGCATTGAATTCAGGAAGGACTTTATAAGTTAAGTATTCAATTAAGAAATAAATACAGTCATAAAGTATCAGATCGAAATGCGCAATTCATGCAGGCACCAGTTTGAAGGGAACCTAAGCCCAAATCATGAGAAATTGAGTATTTCAAGTACACCCTACAAGATGTTACATAGTATAAAATAAGAGATAGATAGAATTTTATGAAGGATAACTTTCATTAAGAGCGACACCTCTACGAGAAGTCTAGAGATATGGCACAAACCCCTAGGATTAAACATTCATCTACAAAAATCAAATGGAGTATATCGAGGTAAAAGATTCCCAAAAGACTTGGTATCCAGTTATTGAGTAAAATATTAGAAATAAGTAAAGGAAGATAAGAGTAGCAGAGGTCGGATACCTTCAAACCAAGTTGAGCCTAAACAGTTTAGCATCAGAAGGGATTCGATGACGATTTTATTTAAGGGGAGAAATTATAATGACCGGTAATCTCAACTATTGTTATATTGTGGGACGAGTGTTATATGATATAATTATGTTTGAATATATATACACTCATGAAGTGACTTTGGGGACAATCGGTAAATTCCTTGAAATCCCGATACGAATCATACGATGTTCCACTCCAAATAGCCCATGATATTTGGACCATAAATTTCTCATACAAACTCTGATTTTTCTGAATTTTATATTGTCGGAAAATTAAGGTCGAGACCTATAACTTTTGAGTTTAAAATTTTTCCAAATTCGAACCAAAAGTAAGTCTAAAATGAAACTCAAAAATTCAGATGAATAGTACCCGATGACCATTCTAGTAAATTCTCAAAGCTTCTCTAAATTTATAAATTCTTCTCCAACTTTACCAAATTTCAAATAGCCCCTAGTATAAAAGGGGGATACTATTCCAACATCCCAAATATTGAAAGAGAAAGAAGAAAATGTGGGAGTATAAGAAGAAAAAAGAAAGAATAAGAATGAAAGTAGAAGGAATAAGAAGGAAAGAGGAGGAGACAAATACCAAATCCCCACAAGCTAAGAAGATGATTGGCAACCATTGAGAGCTTGGAGAGTGAAGGAAACCAAGTGAAATGAGGTAAGGAAAAGTTGACTCAAAACTTATATTGTAAGATTCTAAGAGTATGATGATAGGATAGAGTTATTGGTATGCTAGGGGATGCATCTTAGTGATTGATAAGTAAAGAAATTGATTGTAGGATTAAATGCTCAAATTTTAGAAATTTTAATTGTTGAGCTAAAACAAAAATGATGAGATTAAAGAGTTGTTTGATGATGTTATTGGTAGAATATGTGAAGTTGAAGTTTAATGGGATAGATTGTGTAATAGTTTTAGTATAGAAGTGTTGGTGATACTTTTGGGTAAAATAGATATTGGGAAGCAAAGTGATGGAATCCTGAAAAATAGGCTGGCTTCATGATGCGCAACTCTTGCGCATACTAGAGAATTTTTACAGATTCATTTCTGGAATTATGAGCGTCGTGACGCCCAGGGCTTTATGTCGCAACATGAAGACAGAGGATGCTCACTGGTTTATCAACATGTGTGAGCATCGTGACGCAGAACGCGTAGCATCATGGCATGCATCGAGCAGAAGCTCTGCCTCGTGTCTGATCAAATGAGTGTTGTGACGCACCAGACCCGGCGTTACGATGCGATATAGAAAGAGTTTAATCATATTTCAGTTTTAATCCAGGATGTTAAGGACCACCCTAAGAGTTTCATATTTAGGCACATACACGCGATACGACAAGTCGCAAGCATAACACGTCAAGTGAAGTTAATGGATTACTAGAATTGAGAAGTTTAGTCTAACCTTAAAAGTTATCTCATACCTTATATTCTAATTAAATTTCTCGATTATAGATCATCACATGAATCACGTCATTCTCCGACAAAGCAAAGTAACATCAACCAGATCTTAAAATCTGTGAGTGGACATTCTTTCCTTAAGTTGACTTCCATTATATTATTTTGATTTCAGACTTACTTTTCTCCATTATGGTGTTAGCCGAATTTTCTTTCAAATATGTTTTGACAAAAGATGATTTGAGAAATGATTTAGAAAAGCTTAAGTTCTGTGATTTCGAGGCTTGGGGGAAAACCCCACCTCAGTATGTAACTTGATTCAAATATGGAATTGACGGATACAGATATCGTGTGCACACGCAGTTCAGGACTATGGATGACAGATGCCCCTAGATCCTAGATTCAGAGTCTGGAGGGTAGCGTAGATCTACACCCCAGCTCCAGATTATGGCTAGAGGATGGCGATACATAATACCCCAAGACTACCAGATTACAGGGCTAGGGGTATGGTGATACGTAACGCCCCTATACCCTAGTTTCAGGGACAGATAGTGGCATGCTTTGGGGGATGGCGATATGTAACGTCCCAATGTCATGGATTTGCACTTCTGGATCTAATTAGGCGTATAAGGGGACGACGGTACGAAACACCTCCATGCGTCAGGTTTTTCAACAGACATTCAGATACAGATTTTCAAATAACGGGTTTTCAAAGATAGATTTTCAAAAATAAGATTTTCAGAGATGCAATTTCTAGAAAGACTAGTTTAATGAAAGTTTTCAGAAAAAAATAGTTTTATTAAAAATAGTTGCTTTCAGAAAGAAAGAAATTCCCAGAAAAAGTTTCAGAAAATAGATTTGAGTAAAGCTTTTAGGGAAGTTCAGTCTTTCCAGAAATTTTTTCAATAAACATTCTTATAAGTATTTCAATTTTCATTTATAACTGTCTACTCACTTGATTGTTCAAACGATCTAAGCCCCCAACTCCCAGTTTCTGGTTTTGTAGGTTTACTCGGAAGATGAGCTCGAGAGGATGGATTCTGATGGCAGTAACTAGGGTGTTCGGTCGACCAGGTCAAGTCAGAGATAGAGTTCAGTCAAGTCAAGTAATGTTCAGTTTCAGGAATTTGTATAATAAGGTTGTGTATGAGTATTCATGTGTAGAGTTGTTAAGATAATTGATGTTGGGTGATTAGCTATATGTGTACTGTTTTACATTCTATGTTATGGATCTGGGAAATGGTCTCATGTATGAAATTATGTTTGAGAAAACAGTATCATAGTTATTCGTAGTTAGAAATTTAGAGGCTTAGGGGAGTAGTACGGCCTATTCCTTACCGATAGCATCTCCCGGATTGGGGATGTTATAAATATAGTCGACTTATAAATTTACGATCTCTTTATAACACTCGGGACTCACTTCCGTAGTGTATCATAATTTTAACATACCACAAACATGTGCAAGATATCTATGTCCCGTACACAAGACTGACGGATTCTATCTGATACTCACAGGATATCATGAGCATGAGTCAACACCCAACAAACAGACAAAGGTCTTATCTAAATAGGTCGGTGACGTCATTCGGTGTTTATTGAATAAACACATACACGTCTATACAAGTCTCCCAAGACCCATAGTTTATTAGGATAAACCATCAAACCAAGTCTCGATATACGACATGTACTAGTCTCAACGGATTTTACTACCCGTGTTAGCAAATCTTGACCAGGAAATTTATTTGAGAATATACAACTTATAGTGACACTTCCAAATGTTAATTACAAACTACAATGTAAATCTTTGGGTCTTTGTGTAATGTATACAGATCACTAAACCGGATTTAGTTTCAATATAATCGATATTAGATCGAATACGTATACAAAAGACAAGAGATGTTACCATAAATAAGTAATATTATGGAATAAGATATTGTTCGTATTCATGAATCGGACATAAATACGATTCGGATTGGTGCTCTGAGCACCAACCCTAACATTTTCTCTAATGCTAATCTACGGTATCATATAAACATCTCAATATGTATTGTACACGCATGGCCCTCAGGATCTCTCCTTGCACTCATGAGGTAGGCATGAGAGTGTAGGTCCACTATAACTTTTTGAGTTTGTAAAACAAACCCAAACGTTTCCATTAGCAAACATCATTCATATTTTATAGTTACTAAAGACATCAATATGATTCAGATGCGACATCAATATTGTGCTACAACTACTGAGTTGTCCAAGTATTTAAGAATCGAATCCAAAATACTATGCAGACAACCTCAAGTACAATACTAATATCAAAACTTCTATTTTATAAGGTCATTATGCAACTTCGTCAGTCAATACTTCATAAGTTGTAACTAATTCCACTTATATAGTAAAATCTTCCGTGTGTTGGACAATTATGACCCATAGCATCACTATTTGTACAAAACATGGTGTTGTTGTATAAATTAACTATGTGACAAAGGAAATTGCACTTTTATCATTTTATAATTAGATTACTTGGATATATAAATGATAAAAGTCCATATGATTAGTACCAGATTAATAAGATATGAGACAGTATTAATCCACGTAAGGTTTAATCATTAAATATTTCTAGTCGTAGTATTATCGAGACTGGACATCGATAATGCGGAATAGGCTAGTATTACACTTGTGCGTGTTATGGAAGCGTAACGACATAGTTCTCATATATTTGGGTATTGGATACTCATGCAAGTGTAATATGAGGTTCTGTTTACCGATGGTACGGAAACAACTTCGCTCTGGATAGACCCCTCGGAATCCCATTGGTAGTATGACTATGTGTCTATGGGAATCCAAATCAGGGTAGGTGTATTTGGTCTTAACCTGAGACTTGCATCGCTAATACTTGCGATAATCAGTATACTTTGGTTTTGGTCGTCCGGGGCTTTAACAGGTTCTGTGTACGCCTCTTCTGGTTTTACTGAGAATCTAGTGTATTGGGTATGATGTCAAGATGGAAGTAACAGTCTCAAGTCATATGGAGATGACGATCACGTAGGGATATAGAAATAGTACTCTCAGTTCTATAGCCATCGGGGAAGTAGATGACTAGGTCATGACTTTCTGATCTTAAAGAGATTAGTTGATAGTGATCCGATATTTGCTTCGTACATGGAAGCACAACTTCAGCCTTAGGTCGAGCATGTGACATTTGAGACGGATCGTAATGTGCAATACTATGTATACTACGCCTGACAAAGATCTAGTATTCCGTAGAAGATATTTGTGCTATTGCATGGTAGAATTGGTAGGCACGGTGCTTTTGCTAAAGCCAATCATATCTTGGTAAATCGGTGAGAATGTGGTACTAGGTACGCACGTAATAGGATAGTCCGATAACCGTATTTACTGGCAACATATCCAGAGATCTCTTGGGTCGCATCCCAAAGATTCACCAATGATATTTGTGTATTTGGGCTAATGGGCTTTGTTGGACCAAATTTTGGTATTGGATCATATTTGGGCCTAAACCATTTCCATAAAGTCCAAAATATGCTAATTGGGCCTAATGGACCTAAATTGATTTTATGGCATAGGATGATTCCTAAATGGGCCAAGGCTTTTGGGTTTGATTCATAATGGCCAAAGCCCACGCCAAAAGAATTAATTTAAAGCCCATTGGACTTTAATTGAATATTATTGGATACTAATTGGGCCTTTGAGACCCATTAAGATTGGATTTGGAATCCAAGTCTTTAAGGCACACAAATAAGTGTAATTATTTAATTTGGAATTAAATATGAATTAGTATTGGATACAATTTAAATTGGATTTAAAATTGTAGTTCGATATAATTCAAGAATATGTACTTTGAGTATTTATTTTTAAACGAGTTGGACTCGCGCAAATCAAATCGTTGTTTGAACATTGGATGGTCATTTATTCAAAGATTAATTAATTGGATTAGATTGATTGAATAACATGTTTTGTGTGAATACTTGGATGTATTATATGAATAATGTATATCGGATGGATATTAGAAGGGTGAGGGCAATTTTGGAAATTGTTGTAATAAATTTAGAATTTATTAAATTGGACCTGTGTGTCCAGCCTATTACATCTTTTCTCATTGTATTTCTCTTCTCACCGATTCCCCTCAATGTAAATGAGGTTTCTTTAGAAGTATTATGTAATTGGGTAGAAGTATAAATGGTGCTAGTAGGAGAGAAAAAATGGAGAGATTTGTTCTAGGAATAATTTGTATCGTATATCCATCCGCATATCATTATTAATTTATTTTGCGCCTTATTATGCTTTTAGAATGCATGCTTAAGGGTGTATGATGAGACCTAATTAAAGATAATAAATTGGTTGCCAAATCGCGACAAAAACCATCATTTTATATTAAGCGTTTTTCCTTCCATTGAGTGATTCTCTCTCAAGATCCAAGATTGGCATTGGTTTGTTCGCCAAAGTCAAGACCTTTGTCCATCGTGGATGTGTTTGAATCACGAAAGCTTTGTTCCATATCGTACGTCTTGGGCAAGTTGTGATTTGTTGGCCAAAGTCAAGGTCACTTCTTGTTCATCGACCTCGATTACGAAGCTTTCCCACTGTCAATTTGTCACGCTTAACTGGTTTCATTAAGCTTGTTGAGCCAAAGCCAATGTTTAGTTGATTCAGAGGAAAAGGGTTAGGGAATATATTGGATATATTGGCATATATTAGATATATGTTTCGGACTTGGAGGTGCACCTACTGGATCTAGGAATTGGATGGGATCCAATTAATCTTAGAGATCTACCTAGTTAAGTTTCATATAACTTGTTGGCCAAAGTCAAGGTTGTGTGTTATTTAACGGGATCCTAGCCCACTAGGAAACTAGGTTTCCTGAGTACTCCACAATGGGTTAGCGGCTCGCCGAAAAATAGTGGGAGGCAAATATTAAATTTACCATTTCGTTTAAATATTTTCCAATACACGCTCATTTCATTTTTTCGTCATTAATTATTTATAAATATATTAGTTGGACTAATATTCAATTGTTGTTTTAATTGAGCAGTTGGCACTACAAGAAAAAAGGCTTTTACTGATACTAAATTAGTGTCAGTAAAGGGTTTTACTGACACTATATAAATGTGTCAGTGTTGCCGCAGCCAGAAATCACTAACACTAGTTTCTAGTGTCAGTGATTCTTAGTGTCAGTAAACGTTAATACTGTAGTATCAGAAAATTATTGACACTATGGTATCAGTAATCTCTCACACTATTTTAGTGTCAGTAATTATTGACACTGCAGTATCAGTATATCGCATATATTTGATTTTTAGTGTCAGTAATTATTGTTACTATAGTATCAATATCCGTCAATATCTTTTAAAATTTAAAAATCGTATTATTTCACAATTATATTTCTTATTTTTTGTAATTAAATTAATCATAAAATATATATATATATATATATACCAACTCAATGAAATAAAAAACTAAAAAATTACATTTATATAAAATTCGCAATATAATAGATTAATCGTATTAATCAATTCAACAGTATCACATTTATATCGCATATATTTGATTCTTAGTGTTGGTTCGACTCCAGACGACTACGCGTTTTTTTTTTTTTTTATTTCTTACTGATACTATTGTAATAGTAATTACTGACACTAAAATCGCTGATACCATAGTGTCAGTAATTATTGATATTTAAGTGAAAAACACGGAAATAGGCCCATTTACACGTCGTTTCTGACACTTTTAGCCTAGTGTCACTAACCTTAGTGTCAGTAAAGGCCTTTTTTCTTGTAGTGTGGATTGTATTCAAACTACTTCATTTATAGTTGGTTATATAATTGGATTATAGTAATCAATACATTTGAATGTAACCGATCAATTGTAGTTGATTACATAGTTATACTATAGTAATCATTATATTCGATTGTACCCGAAATCGTTGATTGGATAGTTGAACTATTGGAATCAAGATAACTTAAATATTAGCGTTTAGAACATAATTCTGGGTGAAAATGTATTTAAACGGCTCTAATTTTCAGATTGGGAATAGAACTTCAGGATAGTCCTGGGAACTGAGAAGTTATTTATTTGATAGAGAAACCTCTCGAGCATTAGCCCGGAATTTAGCGAATAGTAGAGCAAGAGCTTGGGAAGACTCATTGTGATGATAACTTTAGTGTTCAATTTGTTATGCACAGCCAGAGCTTCTTAAAAGGACATATCCCAAGTTGTCTGCCTAAATTGTGGCAAACGGAGTCACTAGAAGTGTGACTGTCGTATCGACAAGGCAGACATGAAGGAAGTGAAGGTGGGACAAGGTTCCGGCTTCAAGAATGTTTGTTATAAACATGTTCACTACTTGTTTTAAAATTGGATTTTTGATACTAGATGTGGTACATGAATATATGTACTGATGTGCGGGATCTGCTGATAAGCAGGAGACTGGCTTCAGATGAGATCGACCTACAAGTCGAAAACAGGACGAGAGTCGCTGTTTTGGCCGTAGAAACCTAAGTTTTGGAACTGCCCTTTGGGCATATACTTAAATTTGGAGACTGTTATAATGTATCTAGTTTGACTAGGAATATTATCTCTGTATCTAGTTTAACCTGTTGCGGGTATACCTTTATATTCTAGAACACTAAGTGTTTTGTTTATAAATATGATATTGAGATAAGCACATTAAATGTGAAAAACAATATTTATATTTAGAATATAAATGAATCTCAAACATATAATATGACAAACAAAAGCTCAAACTGAGTAATTCTAATGAGACTTATTTGTGACATTGTCATCTGGGACGCATTAATAAGACTCGTATATCCATACTTTCGAAGAGTGGATACTAGGATGTATTTGATCCTAATTCAAATGATGTTTGCGAATCTAGTTTATTAGGCAAAGTGTCTAAAACACCTTTTACTTTGTAAAAGTGCAAGTGCCACCGATCTGTTAGCCCTCATTCATAGTGACGTAAGTGGGCCCATGTCTAGGTAGGCTAGAGATGGATATGAATACTTTGTAACCTTTACGGATGTGGCATCGCATTACGGTTATGTGTATCTTATGAAACACAAGTCAGAAACTTTTGAGTAATTCAAAGAGTTTCGACACGAAGTAAGAAAACAGACCGGTAAAAGTATTAAAAACATTACGGTCGGACCATAGTGTAAATACTTAAACATATGAGTTTCAAGATTACTTGAAAGAGTATGGTATTCTTTCACAGTGGACTCCTCCCGGGACACCTCAATTTGACGGTTTTTTCGAACAGAGAAACTGAACTTTGTTGGACATGGTAAGGTTAATGATGAGTTGCTCTGAGCTACCTATTTCTTCTGAGGATACACACTAAACAGTGCAATACTTATTTTGAATAAGGTTCCATGAAAATATGTTAGACAGACTTTATATTAGATATGAATAGGAAAGAAACCGGGTTTCTCATTCCTGGAGATTTGGGAATGCTGGGCATATGTTTGGATGATACCAAACTAGAACCCAAATCGGATAAGTGTCTATTTGTAGGTTGTCCTAGGGAAACCAAAGTATAATACTTATACAACTCACAAGAGAGCAATGTAATTGTTGCTCTCCATGCGGTTTTCCTAAGAGGAATTCCATATGCAGTGGTAAGTGGGAAGAAAGTAAAACTCGATGAAAATCAAAGTAATACTATTCCAGGCACCGAGTCCTCACGGAACACCAACAGTTCATCAGGGATGAAACTGTACCACAATCTTCGAATACACAAGAACCGCATAAGTCGGAGAGAGTCAGAAAAAAACCTGGGAGGTATGGGTTTCTGATCTCACCTTATGTAGATGTTAATCTTATTGAGGATAATTGACCGACTACGTATGAGGAAGCGATACAAGGTATCGACTCCGTTTTATGGAAAAGTACCATGAAGTCCGAAATGGATTCCATGTATACCAACTAAGTTTGGACATCAGTTGATGTACCAAAAGGCATTGTGCCTATTGGTACTAAATAGGTCTTCAAGGAAGACAGACATGGATGGCAATATGAAATGTACACAGCTAGGCTTGTACAGAAAGGGTATCGTCAACGACATAGTGTCGACTACGATGAAACTTTTTTCACATGTTGCCATGATTAAATCCATTCAGATAATGCTAGCTAATGCTGCATATTTCATTTATGAAATATGGCAGCTGAACGCCAAAACCGCTTTCCTTAATGGAAACCTTTTGGAGGATGTTTGTATGCAAAATCCTGACGGTTTTGTCGGGCCAAAATATGCAAACAAGGTTTGCAAGTTAAACCGATCCATTCATGAATTGAAGCAAGCATTGTGTTCTTGGAACCAACATTTTGATGAGATCATAATGGTATATGATTTCATTCAAAACGAATATGATTCTTATGTAAATAAGAAGGTTAGTGGGAGCGCACTGACAATGAATGTCCTATAAGTTGATGATGTATTGCTTCTTAGCAATAACATTCCCATAATATAATCGATGAAAGCTTGGCTTTCAATAAAATTCTCCATGGAATAGCCGGGAGAAGCAAGCTTTATTCTAGGAATAAAGATCTATTGGGATAGATCTAGAAAGCTGCTGACAACCCACCTAGAGCTCGTACGTTTTTGAAATGTATGCGACCTGATGTCTCATATGCTTTGAGAATACTATAAGGGTAATCCAGGTGATGGTCACTGGATTAATGTAAAGAACATCCTTGAGTATCTTGGACGAACTAAGGATGCTTTCTGTGAATATGGGGAATAGAGAACTTGAGGTGACTAGGTTCACTGCTGTAAGTTTCCAAACCAACAAATACAACTTTAAGTCACAATAAGGGTACATATTTAGTTTGAATAACAGAACAGTGAGCTGGAAATCTTCCAAACAAGATACTATTGCCGAATAAATAACAAAAGCGGAACATTGCTGCGGCTGAGGTAGCAAAAGAAGCATTTTGGATCTATATAATCCTAATTGGATTAGGTGTAGTTCTGTTAGCAGCTGGGCTGGGCTACAGTACAGGCTAAAGAATCATGGTCTCATCAATGATCCAAGTATGTACTTCGACTAATTCATCTGATTCGTTCGATCATACATCGTGGTGATGTGATGATCGAATAAATCACATCAGATGATAATGTTGCAAATCCGCTGACGAAAGCTATTTCTCAGCAGAAGTTTGAGCGACCCGTGCATAGTTCAAGCATTGGACACTTGAGTGATTGGATATAGGCCAAGTGGGAGATTTTTGGACAATTATGACCCATAACATCACTATTTGTACAGAACATGGTGTTGTTGTACACATTAACTATGTGACAAAGGAAATTGCACTTTTATCATTTTGTAATTAGATTACTTGGATATATAAATGATAAAAGTCCATATGATTAGTACCAGATTTATAAGATATGAGACAATATTAATCCACGTAAGGTTTAATCATTAAATATCCCTAGTCATAGTATTATCGAGACTGGACATCGATAATGCGGAATAGGCTAGTATTACACTTGTGCGTGTTATGGAATCGTAACGGCATAGTTCTCATATATTTGGGTATTGTATACTCATGCAAGTGTAATATGAGGTTCTGTTTACCGATGGTACGGAAACAACTTCGCTCTAGATAGACCCATCGGAATCCCATTGGTAGTATGACTATGTGTCTATGGGAATCCGAATCAGGGTAGGTGTATCTGGTCTTAACCTGAGACTTGCATCGCTAATACTTGCGATAATCAGTATACTTTGGTTTTGGTCGTCCGTGGCTTGAATAGGTTCTGTGTACGCCTCTTCTAGGTATACTGAGAATCGTAGTGTATTGGGTGTGATGTCAAGATGGAAGTATCACTTCAGTCATATGAAGATGATGATCATGCAGGGATACAAAAATAGTACTCTCAAGTGTTATAGCCATCGGGGAAGTATGACTAGGTCATGACTTTCCGATCTTAAAGAGACTAGTTGCTAGTGATCCGATATATGCTTCGTACAAGGCAGACACAACTCCAGCCTTAGGCCGAGCATGTGACATCCGATACTGGATCGTAATGTGCAATACTACATATACTACGCCTGACAAAGATCTAGTATTCCGTAGAAGAATATTTCTGGAGAATTGGGTAGGCACGGTGCTTTGCTAGAAGCCAACCATGTCTTGTAAATCAGTGAGAACGTGGTACTAGGTACGCACGTATTCGGATAGTCCGATAACCGTATTTACTGCCAACATATCCAGGGATCTCTTAGGTCGCACCCCAAAGATTCACCAATGATATTTGACTCGAACAAAATTAATGTGGGATTAATTATGAGAGAGAAAATTAATCTAGGATTAGTTGCGGCAAGAATTTATCTGGGATAAAATTCGGATTGAAGAGAGAGAATGATTAATTTAGAATTAATCAATTAAATAATATATTAGATATATTAAATGAAATCGGATTTCAAAGCGGAATTAAAATTGGATTTTAATTCGGGCGAACGAATTAATTTAGAATTAATTCGTAAGCGAATTTCGTAATAATTTTGCGAGGCATTATTTTTTAATTAAATTGGATTTAATTATGTCGCGATGGAAAATTCGTTTAATCTGATTAAACGAATCCGAGCCCGAAGTGTGTTGAGGAAGCCACTTGAATTTTGAATTTAAAGTGGGTCCCACCAACTTACATCACTAGTCACTTTTGTGATAGACTTTTTGTCACCTTTTTGTTGATCGAAGTGGTTGAGTGTAATTATGGTAACTTACACAACACACTTTGCTTTTTCTTTTTTAAAGATATACACCAACTTTTGAAGTTGAATTTTATCTATTTTGTTTTAGAAACAAAAGGATAAAAAAAATGCTCTCTCTTTCTACTCCACTCACCATTGAGATGGAATTAACAAAGAAAGCTTGGAGCTTCCTCACATCCATGAAAATTTTTGAAAGTCAAAGCCGATCAATGTAAGTGAATTCCGCAAACTTCTTGATTTATTCACACAATTATCACGCTTAGAGATCCCGTGGCATGTCTAGGACACTTACACCGTGACACTCCTAATGCATCTTTTCTGGCTCTATATGACTAGACCGTCTAACGTCACAATTAGATTCAAAACTAATATAACCATAATGGTTGTAGACTTTATTCCTCATGAATGAGAAATTCATTCTTAATATCTCAAAGATAATAAAAACATGTTTCAAAATAGCTCGTAACAATTACGATTAAATTGATATCTTTAATCGCACATAATACAGTATTAATTATGCCATCATCATATGATACATAAGATTGACTAGACATTCTAATCAATTTCTCTTTCGACTAAGAAATAATCCTATATGAAAGATAAATATTATATCTAAGAGAGACACTAACTGTGTAACATCCCCAATCCGGGAGATGTTACCGGCAGGGAATAGGTCGTATTATCCCCCTGAGCCTCTGACTTCCTGAACACTGATAATCTCATTTCATATACAAACCCATGCATGAGACCATTGCCCAACTCATCAATCATAAATGCATAACATTTTTCATACTAAGTACTTAGTTTTACTACACATTACAATTCTGACAGTGAACACTTATAATGCATTACATATGTAATCTTTACTATAATATATATGTTGCATGACATTTCCTGACTCTGACTGAACTGAACTATGTCCCTAACTTGACCTGGTGGACCAACTCTCTAGTGACTGCCATCAGTATCCATCCTTCCGAGCTCGTCCTCCGGGTAAACCTGCAAAACAAAGAAACTGTGAATGGGGGGTTAGATCGTTTGAACGATCTAAGTGAGTGCATGGGTTAAATCTGAAACTGAAATGCTTAATTGAAATCTCAAAGTTCTGAAGTCATAAATCATTTTATGAAGCCTTATTTTTCTGAAAACTCTTTTTCTATTTGGAAAACTCTGAATCCTTTCTGTAAAACTGAGCTTTCTTGAAAATTCTTTCATAACTCTTGTTTATTTCGAAAATCATATCTCTAGAAAACATATCTTTGAAAATTGATTTCTGAAAAATCTATTTTCTATAAATCTTTTTCTGTAAATCTGTCTCTGAAAACTTTCTCTAAAAGGTCTGTCTCTGAAAACTATCTCTGAAAAATCTCTGTCTGAAAAACCTGACGTATGGGGACATTACGTATCACCGTCCCCCTATACGCCTAACTAGTGGTCTTGGGGCGTTACGTATCGTCGTCCTCCAAGCCACTGATCTAGAGCCAGGAGTGCGGATCTATGCTACTTTCTGACCATGAACTATGATCTAGGGGCATCTCTCATCCCTAGTCCTGAACTATGATATAAGGACGTTACATATCGTCGTCTCCCCAGTCCTCAACATGTGCACATGTCTATCCGTCAATTCCTTAAGTCAGAGCTGAGGTGGGTTTTTCTCCCATGTCTCCAAAATCATAAAAATCAAGTTATAGATTTCAAAACTATATAAAACATTACGTTCAATATATATATGAAATTAATATGGCTAATGCCCTATGTCCTTTGAAAAGTAAGTCTCATTTCATAATGAATAAATAGAAAAAATCAACTTGAAAAGAGAAGTGTCCACTCACAGATTTGGAGTACCGCTAACGTTATTTCACCTCACCGAAGAAATTTATGGTTCATGCGATGATCTATAATTGATAATCTTGATTAGAAAATACACTAAGGAATACATTACGAAATTAGGCTAAATCTATTTATTCAAGTGCTTGTTATCACTTCAAGGCATATCATAAGTATATCATGATGTAATGTATGTATGCGAGCAAATACGAGACCCTTAGGGTGGCCTCTAACACGCTAGGGTGAAACTGGAATGAACTAAAACTGATTCTGGGGAATTTCTGTTAACGCGTCACGACACTCACACATGTTGAAGAACCAGCGACCATCATCTGCCTTTGCGTCGCGATGTTAGGGTTTGGCATCGCGATTCTCACACGTGTCGCGACGTTAAGAGCTGAGCGTCGCGACGTTCCGAGACAGTGAGCTTCCCTTGCTTTACGCATCGTGACGTAAATCCTTGGACATCGCAACGCTCACAATCTAGAACCGAATCTGTGAAAATTTCCAGTACGCATCGTGACACCGAGGTGCATGTCACGATGCTAGCCTATTTTTTAGAATTCCAACACTTGCTTCATAATATCTATCTTACCCCAAAAGTATCTCCAAAACCCTCATACTATAATTCTCACACAAATATTTCTTTACACTTCAATCTTTATGAATACTATATCAATATTCCCCCACTAAAACAACTCATCAACTCCATACATCCTAACTTAACTCAATATCTAAACTTTATAATCTTGATCATTTCTTAATAAGTTCAATTTATTAACTCATTAACCACTTTAATGCAATTACAAGCATGTCAACAAAACTACCATAACATTATTTTATCAAAACTCCATAACTTAAAATTTGGGTCAAGATTCTTTACATCATCTCTTTTGACTTCCTTCATCTTTCAAGTCTTCCATGGTTGCTATTCTTCTTCTTTCCTTGATGTATGAGCATTGGCTTTTATTTCATCTTCTTTCTTTCCTCTTTCTTCCTTTTTCTTTCTTTCTTTCTTCTTCTTCTTCTTCTCATTTTTCTTCTTATTCTTCTTACATTTCCTTGTTCTCCTCTCAATTTTAGGGATTGGGAAATAGTACCCCTTATATATAATAGGGGGCTAAGTGGCTAATTTGTAAAAATTTGAAATAAAAAAATTTGGAATAATTGAGATAATTTGAGAATTCTCTAGATTCATCCTCGAGTACTATTCATCCATATTTTTTATATGCATTCTTAACTTGCTTATGGTTCGAATTTGGAACAACATTCAACACAGAAGTTATAGGTCTCGATCTCAGCTTTCCGACGATATGCAATTCATAAATATCAAAGTTTGCATGAGAAAGTTATGGCCCAAATACCATGTCCTGTCTGGAGTGGAACATCGTACCATATCGTATCAGAATCTCGAAGAATTTACTGATTGCCCCCAGGTCATTTCATGAGTGTATAAGTGTTCAAACATAATTTATATTATGTAACACTCATCCCGTAGTATAACCGTAGTCGAGATCACCGGTTGTTACAAACTGTCAAACAGTTATACTAACTGTCACACAGATTATCATGTTGTGTCTTTTATTAGATCATAGCTAATGCACAATTAGTGAGAGTATCTCACAAGTCTCCTAGTTTTATATCATATATAAAACTTTATATCGAATATAACAGAGACTACTCACACTGCATTCACAGAGAAAATAAGACTTAGGTAAACCTTTTACCATATAAACATCTCATTATTACCTTAATAATGATAATGTCATTAGGATATATAACATTAGAAAGAAATTTATATGCTCCCACTGATCCTACAATCACATATGACTCATTTTAAAATTAGAGAACACACATTTTCGGAAAGCTTATCTGAGTCTATAATAGGCTCTATAAGCTAGTATACCAAACTGCGATCTTAGCAGAATACAAACTCTAATGCCATTCTACAACGAAACGCCACTTTGCATTCTCAGTCAAAATGCATAGTTTAATATTAACATTAACCAACAGATCTTTAATTGTTCAATTAGTACGACTAGAGATAATTTTTCTTAGAATCTACAATAGATTGCTGAGTATAACCTTTCTCACTGTCATGCTATAAAGGTCAAACCTTCAATCAGTTCACTTTACTTTTGTTGTGCAAATCATTTGCACATTTAAGAACGATTCATAACAAAAGCTCAATCAAGTTCAAAACTTGATTATAGTAAGCTAAGAACAATATTAGATCTATGATTCAATGCTAACTTCTGGAATCGATATCAAATGTCGCTCCCAATATAAGTTATAAATGATCTTCTTCCAAAGGAAAACAACAGAACTATTAAATATCAAATACATCACAAATGGCTCTGACATCTTATTGGACTTATATGGAAGATGTTTGATGGTCTTTTCATCAAATTAATTATGTTGTTCCATCTACAGTTTATCATTCTTATAATTGACTTCAACAAGTCGAGTATTTTCTACAATGGTCAACATCCAATATCGCACACCAAGTAATAAAACCATTTTATTTCTCGGGATCGTAGAAAAAATATTTTATCAAATCGAATACAAGATTTTATTAAATAGAATAAATGATAAATTTTTACTTGTACCTCCGAGGCCCAAGTATTTTCAATTGTATAACTATTACACAAAAGAAAGATTCAAATCTCAAACTTTTCAAGATTCAAATTTTCTACTTATACATATCATATATGTAACTGTAGAAACTAATGGAACCTTAATTAAAAGGATTAATGAGTATCGAAATTAGTTCGATAGCACTCAATATCAAACGAATCAAATCATATAAGATTCGATTCCTCCTACTAACTAATTCCATCACGATGGAATCGTAAAAGGAAAATATTAAGCAAGAATCATATTCAGTAAATAATCTTAGAACTAATTACCCCTAAATTTATATGTTTTATTATATCAAATATCTTTTAACAATTCAAATATTCGAGATGAATTTTAAAGATACAATTTTCAAATTCCAGATCAAAAAATTTGAACCAGTCAAAACATTTGATTTGTGTTTCATCAGAACAGATTGAGCGTTCTTGAACCTTTCAAGATATTCAATAAGTGTTCCATCAGAAAAACACGTAACTAAGTTATAACAACTCATTGACTAAGTTACGAAGTTAAGAAAACTACCCAAGGTAATTTATAATTCATTAAACTACATACATCTAATGTATCAATTTAATATATCTTGTGGTCCAATGACCATCATTGTTTAAATGAGATTTAATCACATTCCTGAATACAATATTTATTAAATGGATAAGGATATGTGGTGTGATCTCGTATCAGACCATCCTTTACTATATGTGATAAACATATAATGTCTATGTGATAAATTTCATAAACGATTGTTATAAATTATTTACATTACCGAAAATAATATTTCTACATTCATCAATGATACTACTAGTTGTATTAAAATATGTAACAACTGATTATAAAGAATAAAATAACTATTTAATAATCGCAAGATTTGATATCAAATATCAAACAATCATTAAATAATATTTTAAATAACTAGACGGGAGATCTGGTATCCAATACCTATAGTTATTGTGTTGTGAGAATCGATATTCTCTACACACGACTATATACATCTCATTTCTTTAACTTTATAATTTGTCTTCAACTATTCACAAGAATTGTAAATAATTGATTAGCAAACAATGTCGGTCATGTGACCTTTAAAGGTCACTAAAGCCAAGAATGTCATTGTTAGATAAATAAATACCTAATGGGGTTTTTGTTAATGCCAGTGAAGAATCTTGAGACATGAACCAATTCATGTTGATCCTTATTGTATAAGAAACTATTCTATTTGAAGGATCATATCCTAGCTTACTTTAATCTATGACATATTCTAGAAAACTGCAATCATAAGAAGAGTCAAAACACATATAGAAAATATGCATGCAGTGGATTAAAAGTTTCATTCTATCTACACAATATAATAAAGAAAACATAAGCGATAATTTTCATAATATTATACACTATCTTAGTTATAGATTTTTAACCCTGCAGTGTCTCCCACTACTTTATGTAATACCTTAATCCCCAACGGAAAATGAGAATTCAATAATTAAATTGAATTCCATAGTGAGAAGTGGACCCCATGAATATATTTCGACTCACACCTTTGGAACGTTCTTGCTTAGTATATTGATAGGTAGACAACTTATTGTCAATCACACTAACTGTGACTCCTTATTTTGATCCTGACCGTTTCTCGTTGTGACAGATTTGGCACGTTCACAGAAGGCGTATAAAGGTGACACTTATCAATGACAAACTCAAGTTACCGATGTAGTCCTGATTATTTTGGCACATTCAGGAATCCAATTTCACATGAATTTATCTAATATCAAATATATATCTGTATAAATAAATTTCCATCGAATTTATCCTCACAACTTTGGCATGTTCTAGTATATAGCCACAAAAGTTTATTTATATATGTATTGACAAGATAGACAAATAAACAAGTATTCTTAATACTACTCACTATAATGCCTTATTTAACGGGGATATTCCTAAATTGTCAAACAATCTTAAATTAATCAAATTAATTTCACATGCATATGCAAATAATAAAATTGGACTAAATAAAATATATCAAGCATAACAAATGTAATGGATGTAGAATCAGACCTGCTCTGATACCATTTTGTTGGGGTTATGTGCGGCGGAGCGTGGTTTGGGCGAAATCGTAACTTTAAAAATTTTAAACTTACCAAATAAATTATTCAATATCATATATGAATAATTCATACATATTTCACCTAAAAATTTCATATCAAAATAACAACATAATTAATTTAGAAAATATCGCGAAACTTTTATGAAAACGTTTTTCCGTAAAATATCATAAAACGCATTTTCGACCGAACCGACCAACCAATACCACACGGGACTGCCCAGATCAGCCCCAATAGTACTTGGACAGTTCATGAGCTGCCCGAACAGTGACCAATTCATTGTTTGGGTAGCCGTTACACGGTTAGCTCAAAATTAAACCGATAATATCATTTTTTTTGTGAATTTTCACTCCGAAATAATTTTCCGGCAATTATTCTTATGCCCAATACACATCCAATATATTTAAATAATATATTTTTCATCATAAAATTTTCAGAATTTTCATATCTGATCTGGATATAAAAATAATCATTTTTCATGCTTTAAATCAAATTTTCTCAACATTAATCTAATTAATATCTATACCAATCAAAGCCACCACAAACGATGAACTCAAGAACAATTTTAGGTATTATTAGAATGGTCATAACACTCTAAAATGACAACCTATCATTATATGACAAAATTGAATTAATATTACATTAATATTAATCAATATTACTTTACACATGCATATAGCCTCTCAATTCATCATCCAATTCAAAAAGCCCCAAAATTTAAGAAAGAAAAGAAACCCTAGAACAATTCTAGATACTTAAGAATAAGAAACAGATTTTCTAAGCTTGAGAATATTAAAAATTACCTCAAAAACTCCAAATTTCCTTAAGTTTTCTTCTTGATTTGATCACTTTCTCTCAAGTTTCTCTCAAGAATCAGTTTGGAAGCTCTCTAAAATGGTGAGAGATTTTTGGCCAACACACTTATGAAAGAGAAAAATAGTTTTCACTTTATATATGTATTGGCCGAAAATTGGGGGGGGGGGGGGTAAAATGGTCAATTGATAATTCATTTAATCAAATTAAATATAAAGATTTAAGTTATCAAACTCAATTTGAATACTCCAAGCTTAAAATTCATGTCATTAGTAACCAATAATAATTAAACATATTACATAATAATTATGAAATATAGATATTATTTAATTATCTAAATATTTAATATTTAATATTTAATATTTAAATATCTAAATAATTAACTAATATAATTATTAATATATATGTATTTTTATTTACACTAAATAAAAAAATACATATATTAATGCCATGCGTCAAAATCTTATTTGACAATTAATTAATATATATCTAATCAAATTTGGTATCAAATACAAATACACATGACTGACGAATTCTATCTAATCTTGAGGTATAATATAGTCGACTTATAAATTTGTGATCTCTTTATAACGCTTCAAACTCGCTTACGCAGTGTACCATGGTTTTAACATATCACAAACACATGCAGGATATTTATGTCACGTACACAAGACTGACAAATTCTATCTGATACTCCGTCCACACCCAATGCACATGCGGATGTCTGATCTAAATAGACCGGTGACGTGACTACCATCAAAGTATGGAGGATAACTCATATATCCATAGTGGTATCTCCAGTCGAATGACTACTATGCTACTCGACTCGAGAAGATTCCTATTGACGTTGGTGTACCATCTATTTGGAAATCTTCGGTTAATCATTCATTATTTAATGAATAAACACCTACATGCCTATACGGGTCTCCCGAGACTCATGGTTCATTAGGATAAACCATCGGATTAAGTCTCGATATACGACATGTAATGGTCTCAACGAATTTTACTAACTGACCCGTGTAAGTAAATCTTGACCATGAATTTTATTTGAGAATATACAACTTATAGTGACACTTCCCAATATTAATTACAAACTACGTTGTAACTGCGCACTATGTTGTAAATCCTCAGGTCTTTCTCTAATGTATACATATACTAAACAAAATTTAGTTTCAATCTAATCGATATTAGATCGAATACATATATAAAGACGAGAGATGTTACCATATAAATAAATAATATTATGGAAAAAAGATATTATTCGTATTCATTAATTAGACATAAATACAATTTGGATTGGCGTTATGAGCACCAACCTGAAACTGAAGATCATATTATTGTTTGAAACACTTATAAACACATCAAACTCTATATTAAAAAATATGGGTACGTCTCCCGTACGCTTACCAAACGTAAAACGCGGTTAACACGGTTCTGTACTAGTTAAATTTGCATCTCTTAGGATCCTAAAGCAAATTTTATTCTTCACAAATCCAATCAAACAAACAGAAAAATGGCAAACAATCACAACAGCAACGATTCTGAATCGAGCCCTCTGTTGACCAACCACGTGGCAGCACCAGCTGAGGGCGAGAACGAGAAGAATTCAAATGTTGACGACAAGATCTTCGGCGTTAAGTTTCCGCCAGCTGAGAAATCTGAGGCACCGGCATCGCGTGGATACAATTGGACGGCGGATGGGTTGCCGTTGGGTCACAAAAGTGTGGGTGAGCCAATGGGCCGGAGCCAGTGGGACTCGAGCCTCTTCGCTTGCCTCGGTCGCAATGATGAGTTTTGCAGCAGCGATCTCGAAGTTTGTGAGTCTTTCATTAATGATTGTTCTAGATTTTGATTTTGTTTTTAATTTCTTAAAGATTATCGACATTTGTTGGATCAATTCTATGTCCTATGATATTTAGAATTTAGGGTTTTGATAAATCATTTTTAGGGAAAGTGCTGGGTAGATTTGGATCTAAAGCTTTGTGAGTTTCTTTAATTATTGTTTTTTTTTTTAATCTTTAATTATCATCGATACTAGTATAAATATTATCATTTTTAAAAAAAAAAATAATAATACCAAAAAGACAATAATAAAATAGCTTAAAAGTTATGTTGCTTATTGATCAGACAGGTCCAAGCCCGAAATTTGGCCATTTTTGTATGTAATTTCATTGTTGTTGAATCCAATAAGACGTTATTGGGTTTTTGAATTCTGTGGTAGCTGTACGGTATTCATTAAAATGGTGATGAGTTGTGATCCCTATCTATTTTAATCTCAGTTGAATAAGTTTAAGCTACAATTGTTGGAGCTTTTGGTTTGGATTTGCTTGCTTTAGTCCTGACATGTCTTTGTTTCTTCGCGGATGATGCAATATTTTGTTCTGGGAAATGATAGGTGATCGAATAGAATAAAATTTGTATTTTTTTTCCTTTTCAATGAAATTTTATTGTATGTTGCCTTTTGGTTTGTGTTTGCTATGTGATCTATAGGGTCTTGAGGTGTAGTATTTTTTTCGATTTCGAATTCCTTGTGCTTCTCATTTTCTTTTTGTTCTAACTTTTAATCATGCCAACTGATTAGGTCTTCTTGGAAGCACGGCACCGTGTGTTCTGTTGGAAGCAATGTTGAGAGGCTTGCATCTGCTCCAGGGACCTTTACGAATCACTGCCTGCCTTACTCTGGTCTGTACCTGATTGGTAATGCATTTTTCGGTTGGAATTGCCTTGCACCATGGTTTTCATATCCTAGCCGTACATCGATTCGCCGAAAGTTTAATCTGGAGGTACGCTATTCTTCCATTTCCCCTCCTTCTCATCTTAAGTTTTTATCAACTCATGTCTTCTTGGGTTTGTCTAACTTTTTTGTTAATTTTTTTTCTTTGCAATTCTTAGTAATTATGCACTTTAATATCAATTTGTCACTTCTATATAATATTATGTTGGTGCCTTATTTCTGATTAATGATCTTTTTTCTTTTCTTCAAAGGACATCAGACTATATTTCTTCTGAACTTTGCTAATTGATGGTAATGGGTTCACTTTACTTTCATAAAAATAGTTAGCCCTACATTTTGAGGGAGGGCTTTCTTAAGGTTATTTTCGATTATGGAGGCACTTTTAAGCCAATTACATACTGCCACTTGTTTGAATTTTTGTCAATACACCAATATGTTGGATTCTTATGTGATTTGGTAATTTGCTCTTTGTTTGTGAACTTGGAATATTAAAGCATGATGTAGGTCTAGCTCGATATAAACCTGATTTTGGAATATGTATGATTATGACATCGTTTTTTTTTTCTGTTGTTTCGTTGGTTTTGAAGTTCCAAAATCACTTTTTGTTCCTAGAAGTATTTCGTTTGTGTAATGGTGACATAGTGACTTCTTCCCTTAAATGTGTTTATCTTGTGGTGGAGAATCACTAGGGGTGGGTTTAACCAGAGAAATAGATGGAAGATAGTTATGACGGTTCAATATGTTTCCATTTTTTTGTTCTTTTTTCCCAAACAGGGAAGCTTCGAGGCACTTAATAGGTCATGTGGATACTGTGGAAGTTGCATGGAAGATGAGTTGCAACGTGAGCAGTGCGAGTCGTCATGTGATTTTGCCACTCATGTCTTCTGCCACCTTTGTGCTCTTTGCCAAGAAAGTCGTGAGCTCCGTAGAAGATTGCCTCACCCCGGGTTCAATGCTCAACCTGTCTTGGTCATGATTCCTCCTGGTGAGCAGACAATAGGCCGTGGAGCCTAAGGCCATGCTGCCTTGGCATTATTATGCCTCAACATTATTATGCCTCAACATGAAAGAGTTTTATCTTGTGTATATTTTGTTTGTTGGATGAGATATTGTTGTCTTATTGGGGTCGTGTTGTTATACCTTATGTTCATTCTTGAAATTGCTATCCATGAGCTAATATATCTAGTCTAGTTGGTGAACCAAACCAAGTATAAATAAAATCTAATGGATTTATAGACTGAAGATTTTGTGTTTGTTAATGTGATATATGCAGAGATGTGCCTTTGTCTCTAATTTGTGTCATAAATTGGACCAGTGGTAAGGGAGATGCAAAGGCTGCTTGATGTGAATCATTTGGTTGGCTTTACTAATAAATAAGTTGGTTAAAATTGCAGATAACATAAATGTGATAGTTTAGATGCTTGATGATTCTGTTTTCAATATGATTTGTTTAAGCTGTCTTTATAATTAGGTGTCAACTAACTTGGAAGAACCTCAATTAATTCAGGATTATGCCGACCTTAAATAGGCCGGGAACAACAGTTTCAAGAGTTATTTAATTTCACTATTCGATTACTCATTTCATAAATTGAAGAGTGAAAATTAAGGTTCATTCTAAGAAAAGATTTGTGTGGGACGGGTAAATATATTTCGTGGTTCGTCCAATAATATTTTGACATATAATCATTAAATTAGAAATTAACTAATCAAAATTGAGAGATAAAATTACTAATTAACATGTATTTAGTCCATTTGGCCCATTCCATTAATTTTTCTCTTTTGGAAACTCTTTAAAAAAAAGACATTTATATTATTTTATCAAATTAAATGAACTCAAAAATATGATTTTAATAGATAAATAAATAAAGTAATGATGATATTGTGATATAAAAAATTATATAATATTAATAAGAAAATTATATTAGTTTAATCAAATTAAATAGGTCCAGTTTAGTTATATTATTTTAATAAATATAAATTTATTTAAAAAAATCATATTTCTCATCACTTATTATAAAAAAACCACACCTCTAAATTTCTTTCATCTTTAGTCCTAACATTTTAAATTTTATTCATCTTTATTGCATTTTTATTACTTTTTATTCCTAATTTCCCCCATTTTTCCCTTATAAAACAAATAATAATAAATAATAAATAATAAATAAAATAATTATTGTTCACGTAAACAATATTATTAATTTTTTTCTTTTAAAAAATTATGTACAAGCCCATATATATTTTAATCATTTATCTCTCCTATTTGGATGTTGCGTTTTGAAAGCAAATATTTTTTAAATACATACTAAATATTATTTCATCTTTGATTTTTTGAGTTCGGATGAAACCACTTATAGTCATATTATGATTGTGTCTAAACAAATAAATACTTTGACACACCTAATTGACTGACTGTAGGTAAAAAAAAATAAAAATACAGTCACAATGTGATTAAGGTCACAAATATGATTATTTTCAATGTGCTTGAGGTTCAGTAATGTAACCGAGATAAATAATGTGAGTGAGGTCACAAGTGTGACTAAGTGTCGACAATATGATTGAGGTCTTAATTGTGACTGAGGGTTGGCAATATGACTGAGGTCGCAATCATAACTATGTTCAATGTTACCCTCAATGTGATTGAGATAACTTATGTGATTGAGGTCACAAATGTTATTGAGAGTCAGCAATGTAAATGGGGTCACAAATATGATTGAGGCATATGTTGGACAATTATGACCCATAGCATCACTATTTGTAAATAACAGTGTGTTTTTGTACAAATTAACTATGTGACAAAAGAAAATTGCTATTTTATCATTATTGTAATTGGATTATTTGGATATATATAATGATAAAAGTCCATATGGTTAAATCAGATTAATAAGATATGAAACAATATTAATCCACGAACGGTTTAATCATTAAATATCTCCAGTCGTAGTATTATAGAGACTGGATATCGATAATGCGGAATAGACTAGTATTACACTTGTGCGTGTTATGGAAGCTTAACGACATAGTTCTAATATATTTAGGTATTGCATACTTATGCAAGTGTAATAAGAGGTTCTGTTAGCCGTTGGACCGAGAACAGTTTCGCTCTAGATAGACCCCCTCGGAATCCTATTGGTAGTATGACTATGTGTCTATGTGAATCTGAATCAGGGTAGGTGTATGTGATCTTTAACCTGAGACTTGCATCGCTATTACTTGCGACAATAAGTTTACTTTGGTATTGGTCGTCTGGAGCTTTAACAGGTTTTGTGCACGCCTATATTGAGTTTACTGAGAATCGTAGTGTATTGGATGTGATGTTAAGATGAGAGTATCACTTCAGTCATATGGAGATGATGATCACACAAGATACAAAACTAGTACTCTTAAAAGCTGCAACTATCGAGAAATTATGTCTAGGTCATGACATTCCGATTACAGAGACTAGTTATGCGGGATCCGATATATGATTCGTACGGGGCAGACACAGAGCCAGCCCTAGGCCTAGCATGTGACATCTGATACTGGATCGTATTACGCATTACATTGTATTACTATACCTGATACAGATTATATTCCTCAGCGGATATTTTTGGAGAATTGGGTAGGCACGGTGCTTTGCTAGAAGCCAACCATGTCTTGTAAATCGGTGAGAACATGGTACGGGGTACGCACGTGTTCGGATAGTCCGACAACCGTATTTACTGCCAATATATCCAGGAATCTCTTGGGTCGTTTCCCAAAGATTCACCAATGACATTTGACTCGAAAAGAATTAATATTGGATTAATTATGAGAGAGAAAATTAATTTGGGATTAATTGCGGCAAGAATTAATCAGAGATTAAATTCGTATAGAAGAGAAAACGCGATTAATTTAGAATTAATATATAAAATAAATTTAATAGTTAAATTGTATTTTTCTATTTAATTTATTTATTTGGGGCTAAAATAATATATCAGATATATTAATTGAAATTATAATTCAATACGAAATTAAAATTGGATTTTAATTCGGGTGAAAGAATTAATTTGGAATTAATTCGAAAGCGACTATCGTAATAATTTTGGGAGACAGAATTATTTAATTAAATTGGATTTAATTATGTCGCAACGAAAAATTCATTTAATTCGGAATTGAACGAACCCGGGCCCAATCTGAGTTGTGTGTTGAGTAAGCCAACACAAATTTTGAATTTAAAAGTGGTGGGACCACTTAACTTACATCAATGGTCAAAAGTTGATGGAGGTAGTTGGCTTGAATTAATACACTCTTTAATCACTCAACAAACCAACTTTAACACACAACACACAATTCTCTTCTTCCTCACACAAGCTTGGCCGAAACTCTCTCTATGGAAATGAAATTTTTGAAGCAAAATTTCAAGATAGCTATCACTTGAGGAGTTTTACGAGGTGTTAGGGAAAACTCACCCAAGGTTTAAACAATAAATCAAAAGCTGGAGCATCATCCTAACAAAGAAATTTCGAATTTCTCACAAAATCAATGTAAGTCATTCCGCAACTTTTACTTGATTAATCACACACAAATCATGTTTGGGATATTGGAATCATGTCTTAGAGACTAACAATGGTATCAGAGCCTTCTAAATGTGATTTGGAATTAATTCTATGGTTTATAAACTTTATTGGGTATTTTTTTGCTTGGAGCATGAAAAATTCAAAATTGAGTGTTTAGTTGATGTTAGATTATGATAACTTAGAGTTGTTCATCATTGGATTGTTGAAAATTTGATTAGATCAAATTTCCTCAATTTCATATGTTAGCCGAATATGAACTCTAGAATAACTCATGGTAATTTTTTGAAATTAGACACTTGGATGTGTTAATGGCATGAAATATATGTTGAATGTTGATTTAATTGGATTGAAATCAAATTGGATGTTAATGTCATGTAATTGTCGTGAATGAGCATGTTGTTGGAAGACTTGATTTTGCTTCAATTTGTGTTGGACATGAATTGGAATGATAAAGCATGATTAATTAGATTAATTAATATTTTGGAAATATTAGATTAATTAATTAGTTGTGTTAATTACACTTAAATTGAATTAATGAAATATTTGGAATATTGTATTAATCTAATTTGGTTATATTTGGGCTAATGGGCTTGGTTGAGCCAAGTTTGGTTTTGGACAATTGGGTTGGATCCAATTAGGCCTAAACCATTTCCATAAAAAGTCCAAAATATGATTTTGTGCCTTTAATAATTTAATTGGGCATAATGGGCCAAAATTAATTTTTGGCAAATGGTGATTCCTAAATGGGCCAAGGCATTATGGGTCTGATCCATAATGGCTAAAGTCCATGCCTAAAGAATTAATTAAAAGCCCATTGGACCTAATATAATTGGCATTGGATGCTAAATGGGCCTTTGAGACCCATTTGGATTGGATTTGGAATCCAAGTCTAAAAAAGCACTATTATAAGTGTAATTGTTTAATTTGGAATTAAACATGAATTAGTATTGGATACAATTTAAATTGGATTTAATATTGTAGTTCGATATAATTCAAGAATACTTACTTTGAGTATTTATTCTTATACGAGTTGGACTTGCGCAAATCAGATCATTGTATGAAAATTGGATGGTCATTAATTGAAGAATTAATTAGTTGGATTAGATTGACTGACAACATGCTATGTGTGAATACTTGGATGTATTTGTTGAATAATGCATATCGGATGGATATTAGATGGGGGGGGAAATTTGGAAATTGTTGTAAATATGGTATTTATTTGAAATGGACATGTGTGTCCAGCCTATCACCTCTCATTCTCATTGTATTTCGCTTCTCACCAATTCCCCTCAATGTAAATGAGGTTTCTTATATTGTTATGTAATTGGGTATAGAAGAATGTTAAGTGCTAGCGGGAGAGAGGAAAATTGAGAGATTTGTTCTAGGAAGAAATTGTATATATCTGATGAGTGGAAAATATATCAATATTTACCGCCCATTTTACTTAATATTTTGTTTAGTTCTCGGGTTTGATGAATGTTTTGATGTGTTTTAGTTTATTTTGCAGATAAAATAATATTGGGACACAATGAAATCATTAAGGACGAAAATGGGTCAAATAAGGGAAAAATTGGACTTGACATATTAATTTTGGAGATTGGAAACTTGAAAGGGCGTTTCAACGAGTGCAGTTTTGGAAATTCCAGTTTTGCGCATCTGTCGTATTTTGGGCATAACATTTTACTCCAATATCGGATTGAGCTGATTCAAGTTCAGATTAAATAAGACTCAAAGATCTAAACTGTGAAAGACAAACTAATTTCGAAATCTGAATATTTCATGCCCGAAATTGATGAACCATCCAGAAGTGTGTTGTGTGTAATTATTAAAGTCACTTTCAATCATTTTCAAAGCAAAAAATAAATTAATAAATAAATAATAAAAATATCAAATCACCACCAAACATGATAAGCAATTAGTGAAGCAATTAATGATGGATTTGGTGGAGCAATTAGTGGAGCAATTAATAATTAATTTGGTGGATGATTTGATGGAGGCAAATTTTGCCTATAAATACCAAGCCATTTCATTTTGTAAATTCATACTTTCTTCTAAGGAATTCCTTAAGAATACTAAGAAGATTGTATTCTTGTTTGTTTATTTTAGCTTTTAGTAATTAATTTCCGCTTTCACACTTTCTTTCTTTACTTTTCAGTTTTTACTTTCCACAATTTACTTTTACGTACAATACTTTTCTTTCTTTAATTTTCAGTTTTTTTTACTTTTTAGTAATGAGGAGGTAACTCCCCTTTTCCGAGGTAAAAGGTAAAACTTTTATTACTAATATTTAGATTAATCTCCCTTAATTATAATAATATAAACTAGTTAAAACCTGACTTAACGAGGATACCGCCATATTGGTCGGTTGGTAATTATTTAAATTGGTTTTAACCTGATTAAACTGGATACCGCTTGATTGGTCGGTTGGTAATTAATTATTAATTTGACTTAATCTGGATACCGCCTATATGGCTTGTTGGTAATTATCATGCAAAGTTAATATATTATATTAAGGGAGATATCTAAAATAGAAGTAATAAAAGTGGATCTTTTTACCTCAGTATTTTCTTTTTATGTACTTTTACTTTATTTACTTTTTAGCAATTTACTTTCAGTATTTACTTTTCAGCAATTTACTTTCAGCATTTACTTTTCAGCAATTTACTTTTCAGCAATTTACTTTTCAGCATTTAATTTTCAGTATTTAATTTCAGCATTTACTTTTTCGTCATTTATTTCAGCATTTACTTTATGTCTTTTATTTTATTTAAGTTTTTACTAGCCCTAGTTATGTGTCGTAACTAAGTAGTTATCTGGGTTGTGATGAATTCTAATATCACCGTTTTATAAGGGGTTATTTATAGTTTGGGTAATTTAAAGGTTTATTTATTAAGTCTTAAGCTTAATGCTTATTGTTGTCTGATTACCAATAAGATTGATGTGTGTGGGACACAGGAACTGGGCGACGCATGTTGTCCCGGGCTCGCGGCCCGGTCGGGAGTACGGAGTAGCCACGGGGGACTAAACCAGAGAATAATGGAGTCGCCACCCGGTGTGAACCGGGAAAATGAGATTTAAGGCCGCACTCACCCCTCGCAAGGGAAGACCTCAAACCGTTGGGTTCGGAGTGGTCCCTTACTTATGTCACTTGTAATGAAAGGATTTATGTAATAATTTAATCAAGTTTAAGTAACTCTTATTTCCAAGAGTATCATGCTTCTAAATTCACATGCATACATCAACAAGTTCATCACAACATGCAAAATCTCATGGCAATCTCATGAACATTCTCAATCATATGATATGGAAAACTAAGAACGACCTAATCATGCTTGAATACTATCTCATGAATATATTAACCAAATAACATGCTAACAGCCTAATCATGCTTGAATATCATCCCAAGAACACATAGAATGGATAAATGCAGGAATACAAATAATATGATTGGCTACATAATACAAGAAAGATCAACCAATAGGCAATTATGCATGAATATGATGAGACGAGAGTTCAGTGTGTGTTCGTTCGTGTAGCGTTCGTAAACGCGTTCGAACGGTAAATAGAAGGTTCGCGTTCGTATAGCGTTTGAGAACGCGTTCGAACGGACCAGACCTGATGCATAGTAAGACTAAGAAAGTACGTGTGCGTTCGCGTAGCGTTTGTAAACGCGTTCGAATGGGAAACAGAAGGTTCGCGTTCGTATAGCGTTCGATAACGCGTTCGAACGGATCCAGACCTGATGAAACAAAATGCATGCGTGTTCGAGTAGCGTTTGTAAAACACGTTCGAACAGAAAATAGAAGGGTCGCGTTCGTATAGCGTTTGATAACACGTTCGAATGGGAACTGACCTGATGCACAAAATGTGATGCAATACATACATAAAAAATCAAATAGCGAAATACGAGGCGCGGCGAATCATCGTGGCAAAGGGATTTTAACCTCTTCAATTAGAGGACCTTTCATCACACTTACTAAGCCCATGCGCTTATCTCAATGCATATAAAAATAAAGACAATCATATCAAACTTAGTATATCCGATTGAACATATCTTGCATTCAACCGAACATACATCAACCGGCGCGGCAAAGCATCGTGGTAAGGGGCTTTAAACCCCTCCCCATAGGGATCTTTCATTCCACTTACTAAGCCCATGCGCTCGATTGAATCATGCATATAAATAATTAAAAGCAATAATATCAAACTTAGTATGCCGATTGAACGTATCTCGCATTCAACCGAACACACATCAACCGGCGCGGCAAAGCATCGTGGTAAAGGGCTTTAAACCCCTCCCCATAGGGATCTTTCATTCCACTTACTAAGCCCATGCGCTCGATTGAATCATGCATAAATAAACAACATGCAGAATTCAAGTGACGAAAAATAGATAAACCAAAGCAACACAAACAAAAGAGGGTGCCGTTTACTCAAGTGGTACGTGGAGTTGTATCCCGAGTACAGATCATACTACCATCCATTTGGAATCGGCTATGAAATTTATGTCCGGGTTTCCATCCTATATACCACAAGAGGCGACACATTTTCCATTTCATTCAAGCCACAACATGCATCCACAAACGAATCTCATGCGAATGGAATTCAATAAACAATCAAAAAAGACGAATATAAACTAATGAGAAAAGTGCCCTCAGGTCTAACCTTTTAAATCACCTCTCGGATGTACGGCACACGATCGTCGGAAGGGTGGATGCTCGCAACTCTTCCGGTTCACTGGTTCACTGCTCTCGTTCGTTGTTTTACTGTTTTGAGTCGTCGTTCCCCGTCTTTTGCTGTTGCTTTTGACTCCGATTCGCTGCCGTTGCTACTGTTTTGCTGCTGTATTTTAGTTACTGTTTTTTGGATGTTTTGGCTACTGTTTTGGGTGTGATTTTCGGTGGTGTTATGGTGTGGTTCGAGGTCTGTTTTATGTGTGTGTTTAGGGCTGCTGTATGTGTGTTTTAGGGCTGCTGTATGGGTTGTTTTAGGAGGTGTATGGGCTGCTTTTTTCGGTTGTGGAGTGGGGGAGATGAATGGGATTATTTGTGTTTTTCTTCTTGTTTATTGCCGTGAGTGGCTAGGGCTCTTGGTGTTGTGTGTGATTGTGTTTAGTTTTATGTATCTATGTGTGTGAGCTAGGGGAAAGGGGTTTGGAAATTCTTTCTTCTTTTTTTGTAATGGTGTGCACTAGGGGATTGAATGAATGCCTGGGAGAGGTGTTGTTTATATAGAGAATGGCTAGGGCTTCATCTTGTCTCACAAGGAATGGATTTGGCATTAAAGGGAGGATTTGAGGGGGACAAATTGGTTTAGATTAGGAAGGTTGAATATTTGATTGGCTTGGTTTAGGAATACAATATTTTAAATAGGATATATATCTTTGATTGGGAATATAATTGGTTGATAAATTAATTAGGCAGGACCTCTTTTTTATTTAGTATGTGATTTTGTTTAGTTAGGAAGTTAATATATTTGATTTGTCTTAATTAGGTATGATTTATATTTATTTTATTGGTAAATGGTTTAATATTATTTTAATTTACATGTTTACTTTATTCTTTGTTTAATTTAATTTAATTTTTTTCCCTGTGTTTTTTATTGGGATGTGTTTCTGGGCTTTGGTGGGTTAATGGGGCTTGGGTGTGAGGCTAGCAACAAAACCAGAATTACGGACACCGTTCGAATGCCTCCTCGAACGCGGCACGAACGCCTGCAATCTGTTTGACGTTCGAAACGAAGTAACGAACGCAGCACGAACGAAAACAGTGAACTTGTGAAATGAATCCGATGACGTACTTATTCTGAATTTCCCCTTCCGACGTCCGTGACTTAAAAGGTAGTGCCTCCAAATGAGACTCATCATAATGACTTATATGCAAAAATGCAGTGCCTACAGTCGCCCCACTTTGATGGGACTTGTGTAATGTGCAACAGTGACAATCCTATCAAAGTTATGCAATGCATTTTCACTTACCTGGCGCGCCAACTGCCACTTCACTTTCCACATGTTGAGTTGATTTGGGTGGTGAGGTGCTACGACCCCCGGTTCATTCCCGAACCGCTGTGATGTGGTCCATTCCCGAACCGTTACCGTGAGGTGGTCCATTCCCGAACCGTGTTTCCATTGTTGGAGTGCCATTCTCGGCTTGTGATGCAATGGGCCTCAACCCTAGGCCTCATCCCCAAAACTGATAGTGATGTGGGCCTCGACCCTGGGACTCATTCCCAAAACTGATAGTGATGTGGGCCTCGACCCTGGGACTCATCCCCAAATCTGATGCTGAAGTGGGCCTCGGCCCTAACTGCTACTGATATGGGCCTCGCCCCCAGACTGATACTGATGTGGGCCTCGACCCTCGGGATTCATCCCAAACTGATACTGATGTGGGCCTCGACCTTCGGGATTCATTCCTAAAACTGATAGTGATGTGGGCCTCGACCCTGGGACTCATCCCCAAAACTGATGCTGAAGTGGGCCTCGGCCCAACTGCTATTGATATGGGCCTTGCCCCAGACTGATACTGATGTGGGCCTCGACCCTCGGGATTCATCCCAAACTGATACTGATGTGGGCCTCGACCCTCGGGATTCATTCCTGGATTCATTCCAAATTCTGAGAGATTCATTCCTTGGATTCGTTCCAAAATCTGAGAGATTCATTCCCCGGATTCATTCCAAATTCTTGAGAGATTCATTCTTTGGATTCGTTCCAAAATTCTGAGAGATTCATTCCTGTATTCGTTCCAAATTCTTGAGAGATTCATTCTTTGGATTCGTTCCAAAATTCTGAGAGATTTATTCCCTGGATTCGTTCCAAACTCTGAGAGATTCACTCCCTGGATCCATTCCAAATTCTGAGAGATTCATTCCCTGGATTCGTTCCAAATTCTGAGAGATTTCATTCCCTGGATTCGTTCCAAAATCTGAGAGATTCATTCCCCGGATTCATTCCAAATTCTGAGAGATTCATTCTTTGGATTCGTTCCAAAATTCTGAGAGATTCATTCCCTGGATTCTTTCCAAAATCTGAGAGATTCATTCCCCGGATTCATTCCAAATTCTGAGAGATTCATTCCCTGGATTCGTTCCTGAAACTGTATTGTTGCTGTTTCTGACTAGCTTGCATTTGCTGCTTTTCTCTCTTTCTTTCTTCGAAACCTGTTAATATAAAACAAAACAAACACAAAAAAAGATGCAAAATGTGTTACGTGTATGCATGTATGCATGAGTTTCCTATCCTGTTGGGTTAGGTCTTCGGTCAATTCCCTTAGTGACATCCTGGTCTTCTCTTCCTTAGGTAAAGTACTGCTTCAATCTGTCTACACTAATTGGTTCTGTGAACTTATTCCCTTTCCAAGTCTAACAGTCTCACTGTCTTCATTTCCCAATTTCTGAATGGCCAACTTATCTTTTCTGCTTACTTCTTTTGAGGATTCCGTACGTTCTGAGTATCATAGTACCAAGATTGAATGCTTTTGTCACATGCACTCATGTTGCAAGTTGAGAAGTTGAGATTCAGGCAAGTAAGCGAAGTGAACTTCTTTATTATTGTTGAGAAAAAGGTTCGAACAAGCAAACAAAATCAATGTCTTTATTAAAAATGCAAGATAAACTTGGAGAAACAGCAGTGCCTTCTTCCTCAGCCTCTGGTTCTTCGTTGTTATTATCCTTATCCCCATGTGAGAAGCTTGGTGGTTGAGGGTTTGGAGGACAAAGGTTTCAGGCAAGCCAAAGTTGATCATGGTGGTGGGACGGAGTGGTAATTTGGTAGAGGATTCCTGTGTTGCTGGGTTGCTCTCTTTCTGGGTCAGGTATTTTGTGGGTGTCAATCAGGTCTTGGATCTCATGCCTAAGGCGGGGGCAGTTGTCAGTTTCGTGACTCTTTTGCTGGTGAAAATAACAGAATAAGTTCAAGTCAAGGTAGTGCGGCACAGGGCTGGGGAGTGGTTTAGGTTCCAAAGGTTTCAGGAGTCCTTGCATCTTCAATTTCTCAAACACCTTTGATAGAGGTCTACCCAAGTTGGAGAAACATCTGTTCCTGATGGCAGTGACCTCAGCACTGGAAGACTTGGCTTCAGGATGTCCCCCAAAATTCCTTCTATTCTGGCTATAAAACTTCCGGTTTTCCGCCTCATCTTCTTCAATGTCCATGACAGTTTCCCTCAACTGTCGGAAATCAGCAATCATGGAGGTCATCCTTTTCAACTTGCTGTAGATCGAGGGCTTAGTGCCCTTGATGATCACTTTAATCTGGTCCTTCTCAGAGGGCCGAGTCTGCATTTTCAAAAGCTGGCTTCTCCAGCGGTCTACATACTCCTTGAAGCTTTCTTCCGGCTTCTGCTTAGTGTTCTCTAAATCACGGAGTGACAAGTCAATCTCTAAGTCTGTAACATACTGCTTCAGAAAAGCATCAGCTAGTTCCTTCCAATCTTCCTTAACCTTCTTCTTAAGGCTATGATACCAAACCACAGGTGCCCCCTCGAGTGACATCCCAAACATCTTTTGGACTTGGCGCTCTGATAGGCCCATTGAACTCATGATTGAGACATATTGCTGCAGATGGACCCTCGGGTCTCCGTTCCCATTAAACTTGGCCATGTCGGGCATTTTAAACTGAGCTGGCAGCTGTTCTCCGAAGGTCATTGTCTCATAATCTAGCAAATCCTCGTTCTTACCCCTCATTTTACGGGTAACTGTTTCAACCTAATCCCGGAGCTTCTGAAATTCTGCCTGAGACCCAATCACTCTGCCTGTTGCATATTCTGCCATATCATCATCAAAAGTGGGGACATCATCCCCTAACCCATTCGAAGGCTAATCACGCCTCACATTCTCAGAATTTCCCCCAGCACGGGGCACAACCATATTTGTCATGGCAGTAGTCAAGGCTTGCAACTGTTCAGTAATCTTGGCGAAACCATTTTCCAACTGATCTATCCGGGATACCTCAATATCTGATTCACTCATGTCTGTTCTCAGTATTTTGGTGAGTCTTCCTTTTTTTCTAACCCAACGGGAATCTATGATGGCTTTCAGAACACAAGGTTTAACATGATGTATGTATGCATGGGGTGCATGAGATGCATGTAACATATATAACATACTAAATCAACTAAAATTTTCAAACAAGTCGGCCCATTATCATTTTAGAAGCTTTTGGGCTAACTGTTATAGGAATGAACTCGTCCTAGTTTAAATGGCCCAAAGAGTTCACATCTCATGACAAATGGTCCAAATGGATCCAAACGATGATGTTCCCAAGCACAAGCATAAAAGAAAGATAATGCAAACATAGAGTAATAATTTCTACAGAATGGTCCATCAACATTTCAGAAGATTTGGCCCAATGGTCATAAGGTACGAACTTGCCCCAGTTTAAATGGCCCAGCAAGTCCGCATTTCTGACAATGGTCCAACTGCATCCAAATGAGGATGGTCCACAAGCACATACTCAAGGAAATAATTGTTACTTTAACCATACAACCCCGGTCTATGGGTGGGTTCACAAGAGTGTAGACAAAGGCTCTCACCGGCGAAGGATGGCCCACAACTAGGTCTCCCCAATCAAGGGTTCGAGCAACCAAGTGAGCACACCCTTTTTTATACACTAAGGTACGTGCCAATGAGCTATGGTGTGTGATAGACTGTCAAATGGATTTCCCGTTGTAGATTCCCCAGAGGGAAGGTGGAGCGAGGCTCACTTAAATACTCAAGCCTCTTAGGCACTTATCGCTTGGTGTCAGGAATAAACAACGAGTCCTCCAAATTAGTCCATCACAATAGGCTACGAGTAGATGGCCATATAGGTGCTTTCACAGCTTTTCCTTCTAGAAAGGTAGTGAATGAAGGAAGACACCAAACCATTACCTAGCCTTAAAATGCCTTTTATTAAACCCCTATTTTATCCACTATAGACACGGTCAATTAAAACATAAATCCAAACATTACAAGACAATATTCGGGGCCGATTCTCTATCCCCAGTGGAGTCGCCAGACTGTGGGACACAGGATCTGGGCGACGCATGCTGTCCCGGGCTCACGGCCCGGTCGGGAGTACGGAGTAGCCACGGGGGACAAAACCGGAGAATAATGGAGTCGCCACCCGGTGTGAACCGGGAAAATGAGATTTAAGGCCGCATTCACCCCTAGCAAGGGAAGACCTCAAATCGTTGGGTTCGGAATGGTCCCTTACTTATGTCACTTGTAATGAAAGGATTTATGTAATAATTTAATCAAGTTTAAGTAACACTTATTTCCAAGAGTATCATGCTTCTAAATTCACATGCATACATCAACAAGTTCATCACAACATGCAACATCTCATGGCAATCTCATGAACATTTCTCAATCATATGATATGGAAAACTAAGAACGACCTAATCATGCTTGACTACTATCTCATGAATATATTAACCAAATAACATGCTAACAGCCTAATCATGCTTGAATATCATCCCAAGAACACATAGAATGGATAAATGCAGGAATACAAATAATATGATTGGCTACATAATACAAGAAAGATCAACCAAGAGGCAATTATGCATGAATATGATGAGACAGACTCAGTTCAGTGTGTGCGCGTTAGTGTAGCGTTCGTAAACGCGTTCGAAAGGTAAACAGAAGGTTCGCGTTCGTATAGCGTTTGAGAACGCGTTCGAACGGGACCAGACCTGATGCATAGTAAGACTAAGAAAGTGCGTGTGCGTTCACGTAGCATTTGTAAAACGCATTCGAACGGGAAACAGAAGGTTCGCGTTCATATAGCGTTCGATAACGCGTTCGAACGGATCCAGACCTGATGAAACAAAATGCATACGCGTTCGAGTAGCGTTTGTAAAATGCGTTCGAACGGAAAATAAAAGGGTCGCGTTCGTATAGCGTTTGATAACGCGTTTGAACGGGAACTGACCTGATGCACAAAATGTGATGCAATACATACATAAAAAAACAAATAGTGAAATACGAGGCGCGGTCAATCATCGTGCAAAGGATTTTAACCTCTTCAATTAGATGACCATTCATCACACTTACTAAGCCCATGTGCTTATCTCAATGCATATAAAAATAAAGACAATCATATCAAACTTAGTATATCCGATTGAACATATCTTGCATTCAACCGAACACACATCAACCGGCGCGGCAAAGCATCGTGGTAAGGGGCTTTAAACCCCTAACCATAGGGGATCTTTCATTCCACTTACTAAGCCCATGCGTTCGATTGAATCATGCATACAAATAATTAAAAGCAATAATATCAAACTTAGTATGCCCGATTGAACGTATCTCGCATTCAACCGAACACACATCAACCGGCGCGGCAAAGCATCGTGGTAAAGGGCATTAAACCCCTCCCCATTGGGGATCTTTCATTCCACTTACTAAGCCCATTCGCTCGATTGAATCATGCATAATAAGCTACATGCAGAATTCAAGTGACGAAAAATAAATAAACCAAAGCAACACAAAACAAAAGAGGGTGCCGTTTACTCAAGTGGTACGTGTAGTTGTATCCCGAGTACAGATCATACTACCGTCCATTCGGAATCGGCTATGAAATTTATGTCCGGGTTTCCATCCTATATACCACAAGAGGCGACACATTTTCCATTTCATTCAAGCCACAACATGCATCCACAAACGACTCTCATGCGAATGGAATTCAATAAACAATCAAAAAAGACGAATATAAACTAATGAGAAAAGTGCCCACAGGTCTAACATTTTAAATCACCTCTCGGATGTACGGTACACCATCGTCGGAAGGGTGGATGCTCCGCAACTCTTCCGGTTCACTGGTTCACTGCTCTCGTTCGTTGTCTTACTATTTTGAGTCGTCGTTCCCCGTCTTTTGCTGCTGCTTTTGACTCCGTTTCGCTGCCGTTGCTACTGTTTTGCTGCTGTATTTTAGTTACTATTTTTTGGATGTTTTGGCTACTGTTTTCGGTGTGATTTTCGGTGGTGTTATGGTGTGGTTCGAGGTCTGTTTTATGTGTGTGTTTAGGGCTGCTGTATGTGTGTTTTAGGGCTGCTGTATGGGCTGTTTTAGGAGGTGTAGGGGCTGCTATTTTCGGTTGTGGAGTGGGGGAGATGAAGGGAATTATTTGTGTTTTTCTTCTTGTTATTTCCGTGAGTGGCTAGGGCTCTTGGTGTGTTGTGATTTGTGTGAGTTGTGTGTATCTTATGTGTGTGAGCTAGGGGAAAGGGGTTGGAAATTCTTTTCTTCTTTTTTTGTAATGGGCGTGCACTAGGGGATCAGAATGCCTTGGCGAGGTGTTGTTTATATAGAGAATGGCTAGGGCTTCACCTTGTCTCATAAGGAAGGGATTTGGCATTAAAGGGAGGATTTGATGGGGGACAAATTGGTTTAGATTAGGAAGGTTGAATATTTGATTGGCTTGGTTTAGGAATACAATATTTTAAGTTAGGAATAATATATATTTGATTGGGAATATAATTGGTTGATTGATTTTAATTAGGCATGACATCTTTTTTAATTTAGTATGTGATTTTGTTTAGTTAGGAAGTTAATATATTTGATTTGTCTTAATTAGGTATGATTATATTTTATGTTTTATTTAATTGGTAAATGGTTTAAATATTTTATTTAATTCAATGTTTAATTTAATTAAGATTTAATTTAATTTCCCATGTGTTTTATTAATTGGGATGTGTTTTATGGGCTTTGGTGGGTTAATTGGGCTTGGGTGTGAGGCTAGCAGCAAAACCAGAATTACCGACACTGTTCGAACGCCTCCTTGAACGCGGCACGAACGCCCGCAATCTGTTTGACGTTCGAACGAAGTAACGAACGCAGCACGAACGAAAACAGTGAACTTGTGAAATGAATCCGATGACGTACTTATTCTGAATTTCCCCTTCCGACGTCCGTTTCTCGTGACTTCCGTGACTTAAAAGGTAGTGCCTCCAAATGAGACTCATCATAGGGACTTATATGCAAAAATGCAGTGCCTACAATGTGGTAAATCTAAAATGAACTAGACATAGGGATTTTAGGTTTCAGCCTTAGACTTAATAGCCCACGATCTTCCTTGAGGATAGATAACCCTTTAATAGATTTCCTTACAGGATAGACATATACCTGTCGGGCGGGGGTAGCCATAATTGGAACTTAAACTTAATGAATCCAGATAATTTGGTTGACATAGACATATGGTTCAATTCGGTTAAACTGGGTATTTGCGTCTGACCATCGACAGAGGCTTTTGCATAATTTAGTGTTCCAGGTTAGTAAACTGATTTATTACACAAACATGAAATAACCACTTCATCTTTTAAATGATATTAGAATGATTCACAACCCTAGATCTTTGTGTCTTTTGTTATTTTCTTTAGTATTTTCTTTTGTCTTTTTATTTATTTATTTATTTTGTAATTCTACAATCAATCAAATCAATCAAGTAATCATTCTATTCACCCTCAATTAGATATTTGTAAATAAATAGATTCAATAATTAATAAAAACAGTAGGAATTAAGTCCTCGTGGGATCGATATTTTTATACTACTTGAACGATACGTGCGCTTGCATTATACGTGTGTGTTTATGCCGGTCAAGTTTTTGGCGCCGTTGCCGGGGACTTATTTTTCTTGAGTTATTATTTTGAAGCTATCTAATTTACTTATATCTAATTTTCTTTATTTTAATCTGTAATTTTTATCTCTTTCTTTTGTTTTCAGGTGATTGAAAAATGAAACATTATTGGGAGATTGAGAGATCACGAGCTTTACTAGAAGATACACCCCAAATATTGGAGCAACAGTCCGGTTTTCTGAGGCCTGTTGTCCAGCCCAACAATTATCACTGGATACTAGAACCAAGCAATACCACATTTGCTCAACAAGACCCAATGGGGAGATGTGACATATGTAATGGTAACCACCCTAGAGATTATTGCGAATACAACTACCATCCAGGGTGGCAGAGCTATCAAGATCCTTCATGGTATGACGAGCCATCACATTTCACAGAACCACATTTTCCATCTTATCCACCACCCACCTACAATGATCTTCATCAACAATCAGAACCATCAGAGGAAGATCAGTTGCTAAACATGCTTGAAGATATGTTCAAGAAATGAAAAGAAAAGTTGGATACAATGCTTGAAACAAGCCAGAATCAATTTGAAAGTATTCAGAGACAATCAGAATTCATTTAGAAGATGACAGATCAAATGAGACAATTCACAGAAAACCAGAACTACATACCTCAAGAACCAGTTTCAGATGACACTGATGAAGCCTTCGAGTACCAATCATTTCACAATGACACTTTAACAGAGGAGGAGGCTGAGCAGTATCAACAACCAGAGGTATCAGTTCAGGAGCCCAAACCAGTGAAGTCTCTATTTGACTTTTATTATTCAGATTCTGACGAGGATGAAGCTGATCTATTTGTACCAACTGTACTAATAACGGAGGATCAAACTTTCAATCCTCAAAATGAAGATCTTGGAGCATGCTTTACCATGATGTTTGATGAAGATCTACCTGAACCATCCATTCCAGTCGTTTCAGAGAATGAAGACCTAATGTCAGAAACATCTTTACATCCTCAGGCAGATACTTATGGAGCATGCATTTCACAGATGACGGATGAAGAGTTGAATACAGAAATTTTAAAATTCATCTGTGAAGAAAAGGTGGAGCAAGAAGCAGAGCAAATAGAGGAGCAAATGTCTGAACTTATTAAAGATCCAGAGCATTCAGAAGAAACATCACTGTTTTGGGGAGTACAAATCAAATATATCACCCAGAAACTTGATAGAATGGAACTTTCATTCAAAGTCAAGCACCATACGAGACCTCATGATTTTATTTCTTTCTTTTCAGGAATCACTACAGCAACAAAGATCAAAAAGGTGGCACAAACACTAAATGAGACAAAAAAATTTCTGTTACCTTACCGTTGGAAGAGACCATTCAAAAGCAACGCTCACGGGATTGTCTTTAATAGGACATCCAAAATGACATTGAAACCACCTTAATAGATGGATTTCAGTCACTTCTGGCTGAAGACGAAAAATTTAGCGCTAGCAGGGAGGCAACCCATGCAATTTGTTGTAATTTCTGTTTTCATATTTTGTGTATACATGTTGTAGAGTTTTTAATTTTTTGTGTTATTTTTGTAGGGAAAAGCACAAATGGAGCATTTTAAGACAGAAGGAATGGTGTTTGGCAATCACAAAGATGAGAAACAATTCATTAGCGATGGCTGAGTAAAGAATTAATTCTTGAGACGCATTTTAATGGATTTATATACCAAATGAGTGGCGTATTGCGTACACAATTCCCTTGCCTTAATTATTGATTTGATTCACTTTTCTGTTGTAATTATCTTTATTTTCGTAGACATGATCCAGACTTTTTGACCTTTCACGATTTCATTTTGTTGTTCAGCTAAACAAGCTTCCTATAGAAGATACTAGTGCTATTATTACTCACCCGTTTCAGGTACTATAAATTCAGCTCGTCATTGCACTTTGGAAGGCATCCTGATTTGAGAAAGAAATACATAAAAAATGGAAGCCACTTCAAGAAGACGAGTTGAAAACATCTGTGTGTTTTGCGGTAGTAGTGTTGGTACTAAGCCACAATACGTAGAGGCAGCACATGAATTGAGTCGAGTCTTAGCTGCAAGGAATATGCACTTAATATATGGCGGGGGCAATCTTGGACTTATGGGGATCGTTTCAAAGGCTGTACAGGAAGGAGGCAGTCACGTTTTGGGAATCATCCCAAAACCCTTGGCAGAGGCAAATCTTATTGGATCATCAAACGGAGAGGAACTTATTGTGCCAGGTATGTCTGAACGACTGGTAGAAATGATTAACCGTGCTGATACTTTTATCGCTTTGCCAGGTGGCTTGGGCACATTTGAGGAAATGTTTTACAGTTCTATCTTGGGCGAACCTGAACATACACCAGAAATCGCTTGGACTATTTAACGTTGATGGATTTTATGATTTTCTTTGTGTGTTTCTTGATGATGCCCGGAGAAATGGGTTCGTGTCAAAACATGTGAAAGAACTCCTCTATACTGCCAGAACTGCTCCGGATCTAATAGACCAACTTTTAGCCTTTGAACCACAAGTTGACCCTATCCTTTCAAAGATAAATTGGTCAGAGGACGATCGTGGTAAGAGGCGTAGGATTAATCTGGATCTTAACCTTTAATTTCCTGTAGATTTTCAGCTAACCGGGTACGACCTTCTTAACTCTCCTTTTACTGTTTAAGACATTGGGGACAATGTCTCATTTAGGTTTGGGGGAGGGAATTAGTTGATCAGTACCTTGTTTTTAGTTGTGTGTTTTTAATTTTAGGCCAAATTTTTTCGAAAAATACAAAAAAAAATTGAAAAATTTCCAAAAAAATTACAAAAATATTTTGTGTTTTGTGTTTTTATTTTGACTAAAAATGTGAAATTGGTAAGAGATAGCTGAGTAAGGAGTTTCCACTCCTGAGACGTATCTAAAACCATTTTTGAAACAAGTTAATTTTTGTTTATTTCATTTTGAATTATTTAATTTGTGAATTCTCCTTAAAACGGACTAAAATGGATCTTCATATGCTCAGTTGACAGGTATTATCAACATATATAGTAACATACAGACATGAGCTATAATTGAAAAGTTTGTAATATTCAGTGCTCTAGTTTAAATGGAGGAAGCATCTCAAAAAGCAATGGAGTAAAAAAAAAAATCCGAGATCCGAGTTATTAAGTTTGTAAGGGTGTTTTAACACCTAGTGCCCTAAAACCAACTGGTTTGGGAGTCACTGGCCCAAAGCTCGCTACATGGATCAAAGATGCTGCAAAAATATATATATTTGAAGTCTGAGTAATTAAGTCCGTAGGGGTGTCTTAACACCTGGTGCCCTAAAGCCAACTGGTTTGGGAGCCACCGACCCAACACTCGTTACATAGATGGAAGATATTGTATATAAATCAAATATCAAAAATCAATGAAAAAAAAAATCAGAAAATTCAGAAAAATTATTCCATTGCTGCAAAAAAGTGTGTATTCTGATAAAACTTTAGAAAAAATATTACTCTCTTATCAACTGCACTTGTGACTGTTGTGGGCAAAAATGAGTTGATTAATATTTTTTTGGCTGTGCATATGGAGAATGGTAAATATAATCGGAGAATTTACTTATTCAGTAATTTAGAAAGAAAGAAAACAACTAGTAACTTGGAGTAGAAATTTCACCTGATTAGTCACTAACTTCTTTATTCTCTTTTCGCTTGTCTTTTTACTTTTGTGTGCATTAGTTTCACTAACTTTTTACTTTTGTAAAATGTTTTGGGTATCATTGCTGTAACCCTCACGAGACTACAACTCGTCCACTAGGGACACCTAGGGGTTTAAAGGCTTGTTGCATATGCTAAATGCAACCGTGATCCCTACGAAAATGGCTTAGTTTAATTTTAATTGTTTCTTGTATTTTATTTTATTGTTTTGCTCGAGGACTAGCAAAATGTTAGGTTTGGGGGTGTGATGAGCGGAAAATATATCAGTATTTACCGCCCCTTTTACTTAATATTTTGTTTAGTTCTTCGGGTTTGATGAATGTTTTGATGTTTTTAGTTTATTTGCAGATAAAATAATATTGGGACAAAATGAAATAATTAAGGACGAAATATGGGTCAAATAAGGGCAAAAATTGGACTTGACATATTAATTTTGGAGATTGGAAACTTGAAAGGGCGTTTCAACGAAGTGCAGTTTTGGAAATTCTAGTTTTGCGCATCTGCCGTATTTTGGGCATAACTTTTTACTCCAATATCGGATTGAGCTGACTCAAGTTCCAGATTAAAGAAGACTCAAAGATCTACAACCGCTAAAGACAAAATAATTTCGAAATCGGAATATTTCATGCCCAAAATTGATGAACCATCCAAAAGTGTGTTGTTTGTAATTATTAAAGTCACTTTCAATCATTTTCAAAGCAAAAAATAAATTAATAAATAAATAATAAAAATTATCAAATCACCACCAAACATGATAAGCAATTAGTGGAGCAATTAATAATGGATTTGGTGGAGCAATTAGTGGAGCAATTAATAATTAATTTGGTGGATGATTTGATGGAGGCAAAATTTTGCCTATAAATACCAAGCCATTTCATTTTGTAAATTCATACTTTCTTCTAAGGAATTCCTTAAGAATACTAAGAAGATTGTATCTTGTTTGTTTATTTATAGCTTTTAGTAATTAATTTCTGCTTTCACACTTTCTTTTCTTTACTTTTCAGTTTTTACTTTCCACAATTTACTTTTACGTACAATACTTTTCTTTCTTTAATTTTCAGTTTTTTTTTTACTTTTTAGTAATGAGGAGGTAACTCCCATTTTCTGGGGTAAAAGGTAAAACTTTTATTACTAATATTTAGATTAATCTCCCTTAATTATAATATATAAACTAGTTAAAACCTGACTTAACGAGGATACCGCCATATTGGTCGGTTGGTAATTATTTAAATTGGTTTTAACCTGACTAAACTGGATACCGCCTGATTGGTCGGTTGGTAATTAATTATTAATTTGACTTAATCTGGATACCGCCTATATGGCTGGTTGGTAATTATCATGCAAAGTTAATATATTATATTAAGGGAGATATCTAAAATAGAAGTAATAAAAGTGGATCTTTTTACCTCAGTATTTTCTTTTATTGTACTTTTACTTTATTTACTTTTCAGCAATTTACTTTCAGTGTTTACTTTTCACCAATTTACTTTCAGCATTTACTTTTCAGCAATTTACTTTCAGTAATTTACTTTTCAGCATTTAATTTTCAGTATTTAATTTCAGCATTTACTTTTCGTCATTTACTTTTCAGCAATTTACTTTTCAGCATTTTATTTTATGTCTTTTATTTTATTTAAGTTTTTACTAGCCCTAGTTATGTGTCGTAACTAAGTTAGTTATCTGGGGTTGTGATGAATTCTAATATCACCGTTTTATAAGGGGTTATTTTATAGTTTGGGTAATTTAAAGGTTTATTTATTAAGTCTTAAGCTTAATGCTTCTTGTTGTCTGATTACCAATAAGATTGATGTGGTAAATCTAAAATGAACTATACATAGGGATTTTAGGTTTCAGCCTTAGACTTAATAGCCCACGATCTTCCTTGAGGATATATAACCCTTTAATAGATTTCCTTACAGGATAGACATATACCTGTCGGGCGGGGGTAGCAATAATTGGAACTTAAACTTAATGAATCCAGATAATTTGGTTGACATAGACATATGGTTCAATTCGGTTAAACTGGGTATTTGCGTCTGACCATCGACAGAGGCTTTTGCATAATTTAGTGTTCCAGGTTAGTAAACTGATTTATTACACAAACATGAAATAACCACTTCATCTTTTAAATGATATTAGAATGATTCACAACCCTAGATCTTTGTGTCTTTTGTTATTTTCTTTAGTATTCTTTTGTCTTTTTTATCAATTCTACAATCAATCAAATCAATCAAGTAATCATTCTCTTCACCCTCAATAAGATATTTATAAATAAATAGATTCAATAATTAATAACAATAGTAGGAATTAAGTCCTTGTGGGATCGATATTTTTATACTACTTGAACGATATGTGCGCTTGCGTTATACGTGTGTGTTTACGCCGGTCAATATCCATCCGCATATCATTATTAAATTTATCGCGCCTTATTATACTTTTAGAATGCATGTTTAAGGTTGTATGATGAGACCTAATCAAAGATAATAAATTGGTTGCCAATTTACGAAAATGCCCTCACATTTAATATTAAGCGTTTCCTTCCATTGAGTGGTTCTCTCTCATGATCCAAGATTGTCTTTGATTTGTTGGCCAAAGTCAAGATCATTGTCAATCGTGGATGTGTGTGAACCATGAAAGCTTTGTTAATATCGCATGTCTTGGGCAGTTGTGACTTGTTAGCCAATGTCAAGGTCACTTTTGTTCATCGACGTGGATTACGAAGTTTTCCCACTGTCAATGGGTCGCGCTTAACTGGAATCATTAAGCTTGTTGAGCCAAAGCC
>SKCR01051260.1:0-37386 GCA_019454045.1 Zanthoxylum bungeanum | reverse complement strand
TATAGCACGGAATATTACAAACTTTTCAATTTTAGCTCATGACTGTATGTTTCATGTAAGTTCATAATACCTGTCAACTGAACATATGAAGATTCATTTTAGTCAGATTTAAGGAGAATTCACAAATTAAATAATTTAAAATGAAATAAACAACAATTAACTTTATTTCGAAAATGGGCTTGAGATACGTCTCAGGAGTGGAAATTCCTTACTCTTACTCGGCTACCTCTTTTACCAATTTCACCCTTTTAGTCAAAACAAAAACATAAAAATGCAAAATATTTTTTGTAATTTTTGAAAATTTTTCAATTTTTTTTTTGTATTTTTCGAAAAAATTTTGGACTAAAAATAAAAACAACATACAAACTAAAAACAAGGTACTAATCAACTAATCCCTCCCCCAAACCTAAATGAGACATTGTCCCCAATGTCTTAAACAGTAAAAGGAGAATTAGAAGGTTGTACCTGGTTAGCTGAAATCTAAAGGAAATTAAAGGTTAAGGTCCAGATTAATTCGACGCCTCTTACCACGATCGTCCTCAGACCAATTTATTTTTGATAGGATAGGGTCAACTTGTGGTTCATAGGCTATAAGTTGGTCTATTAGATCCGGAGCAAGTCTGGCAGTGAAGAGGAGGTCTTTCATCGGCTTTGACACGAACCCATTTCTCCGAGCATCATCAAGAAACACACAAAGAAAATCATAAAATCCATCAACGTTGAGCAAACCAATTGGTTTCTGGTGTATATTCAGGTTCGCCCAAGATAGAACTATAAAAATTTCCTCCAATGTTCCCAAGCCACCTGGCAAAGCAATAAAAGCATCAGCACGGTTAATCATTTCTACCAAACGTTCAGACATACCTGATACAATCAGTTCCTCTCCGTTTGATGATCCAATAAGATTTGCATCTGCCAAGGGTTTTGGGACGATTCCCAAAACGTGACTGCCTCCTTCCTGTACGGCTTTTGAAACGATCCCCATAAGTCCGAGATTTCCTCCGCCATATATTAAATGCATATTCCTTGCGGCTAAGACTCGACCCAACTCCTGTGCTGCTTCTATGTATTGTGGTTTAGTACCAACAGTACTACCGCAAAACACACAAATGTTTTCAACTTGTCTTCTTGAAGTGGCTTCCATTTTTCTATGTATTTCTTTTTCAAATTAGGATGCCTTCAAAAGTGCAATGACGGGCTGAATTTATAGTACCTGAAAAAGGGTGAGTAATAATAGCAGAAGTATCTTCCAGAGGACGTTTGTTAGCTAAACAACAAAAGAAATCGTGAAAGGTCAAAAAGTCTGGATCCTGTCTACGAAATAAAGATAATTACAACAGAAAAGCGAATCAAAGCAATAATTAAGGTAACAGAATTGTGTATGCAATACGCAATACGCCACTCGCTTAGTATAAATTCATTAGAATGAGTCTCAAGATTTCATTCTTTATTCAGCCATCGCTAATGAATTGTTTCTTATATTTGCTTGCCAAACACAATTCCTTCTGTCTTAAAATGCTTCGTTTGTGCCTTTCCCTACAAAAATAACACACAAAATTAAAAAGTTCACACAAAATATGAAAATAAATCATAACAAATTGCATGGGTTGCCTCCCTGCTAGCGCTGAATTTTTCGTCTTCAGCCAGACGTGACTGAAATCTATTTGTCAAGGAGGTTTCAATGTCGTTTTGGATGTCCGTTTAAAGACAATCCCGTGAGCGTTGCTTTTGAATGGTCTCTTCCAACGGTAAAGTGGCAAAAAGAATTTTGTCTTTTTCATTGCTCGTGTCACCTTTTTACTTTTGTTGCTCCAGTAGTACCTGAAAAGAAAGAAAGAAAATCAGGAGGTCTCGTATGGTGTTTGACTTGGAATGGATGTTCCATTCTGTCAAGCTTCTGGGTGATATCTTTGATTTGTACTCCCCAACACAGCGATGTTTTTCCTGAATGCTCTGGATCTTTATTAAGGTCAGACATTTGCTCCTTCATTTGTTCTGCTTCTTGTTCCACACCACCTTCTTCACAGATGTATTTTAAAATTTCTGTATTTAGTTCTTCATCTGTCATCTGTGAAATACATGTTTCAAAATTGTCAACCTGAGGATGAAAAGAAATGTCAGATTTTAGGTCTTCATCCTCTGATCTGGGTGAAATGATTGTCTCAGGTAGATCTTCTTCAAACATTTTTGCAAAGCACTCTCCAAGATCTTCATTTTGAGGCTTGAAAGTTTGATCCTCCGTTGTTGGTGCAGTTGGTATAAATGGATCAGCTTCATCCTCGTCAGAATCTGAATAATAGAAATCAAATCGAGACTTTGCCGGTTCGGGTTCCTGAACTGATACCTCTGGTTGTTGATACTGCTCAGCCTCCTCCTCTGTTGAAATGTCATTGTGAAATGATTGGTAATTGAAGGCTTCATCAGTGTCATCTGGAACTGATTCTTGAGGTATGTAGTTCTGGTTTTCTGTGAATTGTCTGATCTGATCTGTCATTCTCTGTATGGATTCTGTGTTACTTTGAACTTGAGTATCAAATCGAGCTGCTTGTTCTTTGAACATGTGAATCAATTGATCTTCCTCTGATGGTTCTGGTTGTTGATGAAGATCAAAGGTAGATGGTGGATAAGATGGAAATGTGGCTCTGTGAAATGTGATGGCTCTTCATTGCATGATTGCCTCCAAAAATTCTCCCACTCTGATCGATATATACATTGATCGCTCGGGTGGTTACTATCACAAATCACACATCTCCCCATTTCGTTCTGTTGAACAGCCCAATGATTATCACTGGATGCCAGAACCAAGCAATGCTACATTTGTTCATCAGAACGAAATGGGGAGATGTGTGATTTGTGATAGTAACCACCCGAGCGATCAATGTATATATCGATCAGAGTGGGAGAATTTTTGGAGGCAATCATGCAATGAAGAGCCATCACATTTCACAGAGCCACATTTTCCATCTTATCCACCATCTACCTTTGATCTCATCAACAACCAGAACCATCAGAGGAAGATCAATTGATTCACATGTTCAAAGAACAAGCAGCTCGATTTGATACTCAAGTTCAAGTAACACAGAATCCATACAGAGAATGACAGATCAGATCAGACAATTCACAGAAAACCAGAACTACATACCTCAAGAATCAGTTCCAGATGACACTGATGAAGCCTTCAATTACCAATCATTTCACAATGACATTTCAACAGAGGAGGAGGCTGAGCAGTATCAACAACCAGAGGTATCAGTTCAGGAACCCGAACCGGCAAAGTCTCGATTTGATTTCTATTATTCAGATTCTGAGGAGGAGATGAAGCTGATCCATTTATACCAACTGCACCAACAACGGAGGATCAAACTTTCAAGCCTCAAAATGAAGATCTTGGAGAGTGCTTTGCAAAAATGTTTGAAGAAGATCTACCTGAGACAATCATTTCACCCAGATCAGAGGATGAAGACCTAAAATCTGACATTTCTTTTCATCCTCAGGTTGACAATTTTGAAACATGTATTTCACAGATGACAGATGAAGAACTAAATACAGAAATTTTAAAATACATCTGTGAAGAAAAGGTGGTGGAACAAGAAGCAGAACAAATGAAGGAGCAAATGTCTGACCTTAATAAAGATCCAGAGCATTCAGGAAAAACATCGCTGTGTTGGGGAGTACAAATCAAAGATATCACCAGAAGCTTGACAGAATGGAACATCCATTCCAAGTCAAACACCATACGAGACCTCCTGATTTTCTTTCTTTCTTTTCAGGTACTACTGGAGCAACAAAAGTTAAAAAGGTGACACGAGCAATGAAAAAGACAAAATTCTTTTTGCCACTTTACCGTTGGAAGAGACCATTCAAAAGCAACGCTCACGGGATTGTCTTTAAACGGACATCCAAAACGACATTGAAACCTCCTTGACAAATAGATTTCAGTCACGTCTGGCTGAAGACGAAAATTCAGCGCTAGCAGGGAGGCAACCCATGCAATTTGTTATGATTTATTTTCATATTTTGTGTGAACTTTTTAATTTTGTGTGTTATTTTTGTAGGGAAAGGCACAAACGAAGCATTTTAAGACAGAAGGAATTGTGTTTGGCAAGCAAATATAAGAAACAATTCATTAGCGATGGCTGAATAAAGAATGAAATCTTGAGACTCATTCTAATGAATTTATACTAAGCGAGTGGCGTATTGCATACACAATTCTGTTACCTTAATTATTGCTTTGATTCGCTTTTCTGTTGTAATTATCTTTATTTTCGTAGACAGGATCCAGACTTTTTGACCTTTCACGATTTCTTTTGTTGTTTAGCTAACAAACGTCCTCTGGAAGATACTTCTGCTATTATTACTCACCCTTTTTCAGGTACTATAAATTCAGCCCGTCATTGCACTTTTGAAGGCATCCTAATTTGAAAAAGAAATACATAGAAAAATGGAAGCCACTTCAAGAAGACAGTTGAAAACATTTGTGTGTTTTGCGGTAGGTAGTACTTTGGTACTAAACCACAATACATAGAAGCAGCACAGGAGTTGGGTCGAGTCTTAGCCGCAAGGAATATGCATTTAATATATGGCGGAGGAAATCTCGGACTTATGGGGATCGTTTCAAAAGCCGTACAGGAAGGAGGCAGTCACGTTTTGGGAATCGTCCCAAAACCCTTGGCAGATGCAAATCTTATTGGATCATCAAACGGAGAGGAACTGATTGTATCAGGTATGTCTGAACGTTTGGTAGAAATGATTAACCGTGCTGATGCTTTTATTGCTTTGCCAGGTGGCTTGGGAACATTGGAGGAAATTTTTATAGTTCTATCTTGGGCGAACCTGAATATACACCAGAAACCAATTGGTTTGCTCAACGTTGATGGATTTTATGATTTTCTTTGTGTGTTTCTTGATGATGCTCGGAGAGAAATGGGTTCGTGTCAAAGCCGATGAAAGACCTCCTCTTCACTGCCAGACTTGCTCCGGATCTAATAGACCAACTTATAGCCTATGAACCACAAGTTGACCCTATCCTATCAAAAATAAATTGGTCTGAGGACGATCGTGGTAAGAGGCGTCGAATTAATCTGGACCTTAACCTTTAATTTCCTTTAGATTTCAGCTAACCAGGTACAACCTTCTAATTCTCCTTTTACTGTTTAAGACATTGGGGACAATGTCTCATTTAGGTTTGGGGGAGGGATTTAGTTGATTAGTACCTTGTTTTTAGTTTGTATGTTGTTTTTATTTTTAGTCCAAATTTTTCAAAGTTTCAATGTCGTTTTGGATGTCCGTTTAAAGACAATCCCGTGAGCGTTGCTTTTGAATGGTCTCTTCCAACGGTAAAGTGGCAAAAAGAATTTTGTCTTTTTCATTGCTCGTGTCACCTTTTTAACTTTTGTTGCTCCAGTAGTACCTGAAAAGAAAGAAAGAAAATCAGGAGGTCTCGTATGGTGTTTGACTTGGAATGGATGTTCCATTCTGTCAAGCTTCTGGGTGATATCTTTGATTTGTACTCCCCAACACAGCGATGTTTTTCCTGAATGCTCTGGATCTTTATTAAGGTCAGACATTTGCTCCTTCATTTGTTCTGCTTCTTGTTCCACCTTTTCTTCACAGATGTATTTTAAAATTTCTGTATTTAGTTCTTCATCTGTCATCTGTGAAATACATGTTTCAAAATTGTCAACCTGAGGATGAAAAGAAATGTCAGATTTTAGGTCTTCATCCTCTGATCTGGGTGAAATGATTGTCTCAGGTAGATCTTCTTCAAACATTTTTGCAAAGCACTCTCCAAGATCTTCATTTTGAGGCTTGAAAGTTTGATCCTCCGTTGTTGGTGCAGTTGGTATAAATGGATCAGCTTCATCCTCGTCAGAATCTGAATAATAGAAATCAAATCGAGACTTTGCCGGTTCGGGTTCCTGAACTGATACCTCTGGTTGTTGATACTGCTCAGCCTCCTCCTCTGTTGAAATGTCATTGTGAAATGATTGGTAATTGAAGGCTTCATCAGTGTCATCTGGAACTGATTCTTGAGGTATGTAGTTCTGGTTTTCTGTGAATTGTCTGATCTGATCTGTCATTCTCTGTATGGATTCTGTGTTACTTTGAACTTGAGTATCAAATCGAGCTGCTTGTTCTTTGAACATGTGAATCAATTGATCTTCCTCTGATGGTTCTGGTTGTTGATGAAGATCAAAGGTAGATGGTGGATAAGATGGAAAATGTGGCTCTGTGAAATGTGATGGCTCTTCATTGCATGATTGCCTCCAAAATTCTCCCACTCTGATGATCGATATATACATTGATCGCTCGGGTGGTTACTATCACAAATCACACATCTCCCCATTTCGTTCTGATGAACAAATGTAGCATTGCTTGGTTCTGGCATCCAGTGATAATCATTGGGCTGTTCAACAGGCCACAGAAACCGGACTGTTGCTCCCAGATTTGGGGTGTATCTTCTTGTAAAGCACGTAGTCTCTCAATCTCCCGTAGTGTTCCATTTTAGTTACCTGAAATTAAAAGAAAGAAATAAAAATTATAGATAAAAATAAAGAAAATTAGATACAAGTAAATTAGATAGCTTCAAAATTAACAACTCAAGAAATAAGTCCCCGGCAACGGCGCCAAAAACTTGACCGGCGTAAACACACACGTATAACGCAAGCGCACGTATCGTTCAAGTAGTATAAAAATATCGATCCCACGAGGACTTAATTCCTACTGTTGTTATTAATTATTGAATCTATTTAATTACAATATCTAATTAAAGGGAGAATGTAATTGATTGCTTGATTGATTTGGTTTGATTGTAGATTTGCTAAATAAATAACTAAAAAGATAAAAGAAAATACTAAGGAAAATACAGATAAAAAGATATAAGGTTGTGATTTCTTTTAAGTATCATTTAAAAGATGAAGTGATTATTTTATGTTTGTGTAATAAATCAGTTTACTAACCTGGAACACTAAATTATGTAAAAGCCTCTTCCGATGGTCAACTACAAATACCCAGTATAATCCAATTGAACCATATTCCTATGTCAACCACATTACCTGGATTCATTAAATCTAAGTTCCAATTATGGCTACCCCCGCCCGACAGGTATATTCCTATCCTGTAAGGAAATCTATTAAAGGGTTATCTATCCTCAAGGAAGATCGTGGGCTATTAAGTCTAAGGCTAAAACCTAAAATCCCTATGTCTAGTTCATTTTAGATTTACCATATCTATCTTATTGGTGATCAGACAATAAGAAGCATTAAGCTTAAGACTTAATAAGTAAACTTATTAATTATCCAAACTATAAAATAATCCCTTATAAACTATTGATATTAAAAGTCATCACAACCCCTAGTTAACTAACACATAACTAGGACTAATAAACACATAAAAATAAAAGACATAAAATAAAAATACTGAAAAGTAAAATAAAATAAAATGTTAAGGTAAAAGGAATTAATCCTACTACTACTTATTTAGATATCTCCCATTAAAATAATATAAAAACTTGTGATTAATATCAACCAGCCATAAAGGCGGAACCATAATAACCAGCCATAAAGGCGGAACCAAAATAACCAGCCATAAAGGCGGAACCAAAATAACCAGCCATAAAGGCGGAATATATGTTTTATTATTCACCGACCAATCTGGCGGTATCCTGATTAAGTCCAATTTAAATAGTAAGTATATTATTTTAAGGGAGATTAATCTAAATAGTAATAGTAAAAGAAATTACCTTTCACCCGAACATAAAGAAATTACCGCATCACGGTAAATAGTAAAAACTGTAAAAAGTAAATAGTAAATAGTAAAAACTGTAAAAAGTAAATAGTAAATAGTAAAAACTGTAAAAGAAAGTAAAAAGTAAAAACTAAATTACTATTATTACAAAAAGTAATTAAAATTATTTACAAAAGTAAAAAAAATAAAAACTAAAAGAGTTTAGAGAGAGAAACTCTCTCTTTAGAAGAATTGAAGAGAGAGGATGGGATACAAAATTCTGAAATCTGGTTCTGAATTTATAGGCGTCGATAGGGTCTGGCGTCGCGCCGCGCGGCCAGCGTCGCGACGCGCGCTACAGTGACACGTGTCACGCGCTGGTTGGTTGACTCAGATTTGACCCGTTGACTTGGCACTGTTCATGACGTCATCGCTTACGTCATGCTGACGTGTCTACTGTTCATGACGTCATTGCTTACGTCATCGTGCTGATGTGGCGACACGTGGCTTGACACGTGGGGCGGCGGCCGTCGGACGAATGAGAGCTTGACACGTGGTGCGCTGTGATTGGCTGATGATGACGTGGCTCGTTGACTCGGTTGACTAGCTGACGTGGCTGCTGATGTGGACGCTGACGTGGCGACACGTGGCATGACACGTAATGGCGGTGGCCGGCCAAGCAATGAGATCTTGACACGTGGCACGGCGCATGTTAGCATCTCCGTTGTGATGGTGACACGTGGCAGGCGCATGTTAGCAAAGTCAAACTTTTCAACTTGTTGACCCGTTGACCAGGGCGCATTTTAGCATCTCCGGTGCACGCTGGGCGTCGCGGCGCGCAAGGATCCTGCGTCGCGACGCGCTGAAGACTGAAATTTTCCAGTTGGCGCATTTTTGTCCAGTTTTGCCCCAAATTGCCTCCAGTGCTGTCCAAACTTTATTTATCTGCAAAATAACAACAAAACACATCAAAACGTTCATAAAACTCGAGAAACAATACAAAACATTAGGTCAAATGAGTGGGAAATAGTGGTATAAATACCACTCATCAATAAACAATACATGCAAGAGTATATGCAAACATGACTTACTCCCCTTCACTAAAAGGCTCACTCAGTTAGCAAAAATAACACCAGGGAAGTAAAAACAAGACTCTGAAATATGCCGCAAAAGAAATGGTATGCAATAACATGAAGCATACACGAGCACACACTGAGAGAGAAAAAAAATTGATTGTAACCTCACTTCATGCAAGTACAATGATACCCAGTCAGTAAGCAACTGTTTATGACATGAAATAATATGCATCACTTAAGATTTTGCTAAATAATACACACATGCATATGACATAAACACCTAAGCATAGCAAGCACTTGCGTGAAAAATAAGTGCACAACTAATCAAGGCTTAAGACCTTATTTTGTGAGTGTGACACAACCAAAGAAATCTCATCTCTTATCATACCAAGTCCACAAAATATATGGTCAAACCCAGCACCACTAGGACCTGAAAATAAGCAACATTGGTTGCATGCTATAATATTTTCCCCATAAATATGATGAGCTCACGAATAAAAACTCTTTCGAGCGAAGGGTTTTGCCCTTATCTTTTGAATTTGGCTCATTGGCTTTTTTACACTTGAGACTCGTGTATTTTTTATTTTTTTATTTTCTTTCTTTTTACTTTTACAAGGGGATAGCACAAGATCATCTAGTCAAATGTCACACTATTTAGTGAGCTAAGTATGATAGAGATTAGATTGCCAGTCCAAAAACTCATACATGCGACCAAGCCTTGACAATAATAAAAATGTGTATGTGAAGTGCAAGCACAAGATATACCAAAGATTATATCACACACACTCATGCACATAGAGCAAAAAATAAAATAAAATAAAAGCATATTACACATGCATAAACATATATCATACATATTATGATCACATGCAACAAGCTTTTCATGCTCTAACAAGCCCAAAAAAATATTTTTGGTCTTTTTCATTTTTTTTTCAGTTTTTTACACGTAAAAAATGTAAGGACACAAAACGGCTTGTCAATATCCAATGATACGTGGAGCTGTATCTCGATTACAGATCATACTACCGCCCATTCAAAATCGGCTATAAAATTTATGTCTGGGTTTCCATCCTATATACCAATGGATAAATAACAACAACAAAAAGACACACACACCCATATGTAATGAAAAAAATAAATGTGCAAAAATATAAGACACACGCACACACACATACAATGGGAAAATAAAATACAACTTCTAACCGAAGTTACACCGAAGTGCACTCACATCATGCATTTTATGATCTAGGCACTCAAAATTAGATGGGAAGTCATCCTGCTTCCTCACCCAAACTTTCTTAGAAATCTCTTCCACTTGAGAGTTCCTAGTTAATACAACAAGTTTCTCACAAAGGGATTGCATCGGTTTTATTAGCACAGAAACCTGAGAAACTAGATTTGAAGATGCAAATCTAGATGGAACATTTCTAGGCCTTTTCTTGTGTCTACGCAACAAGAAGCATTTGGGCCTAATATGTCATGCCTTGCCACAGTGATGGCATGCAGACACAAACCTCGGATGAGAGCGAGGTTTACCCACCACACCTCTAGATCGATGTTGAGTCACAGGACGAGGAATATTATGATGAATCATATGACTGCACTCAACAGGCTTCTTGCCTAAGTCATGTTTAGGATGGACATGCACAGCTCTAGATGATGACGCCTGATGAGTGGTAATTATATCACTATTTCTCACTCATTTAACCTAATATTTTGTATAGTTTCTTGAGTTTTATGAACGTTTTGATGTGTTTTTATTTATTTTGCATATAAAAATAATATTGGGACTTAATGGAATCAACTCGGGGCTAAAACGATGAAATCCGGAGGAAAAAATGTCAAAAACGAAATTTTACTATACGCATCACGAAGTGCAGTCCTAAATTTCAGTTTTATGCATGTTTCGTATTTTGGCCATAACTTTTTCATCCGATATCCGATTGAGCTGATTCAAGTTAAAGATTGAAGAAGACTAGAAGATCTACAACTTTGAAAGTCAAAATAATTTCGAATTCAGAAGTTTCCATGGCCGAAATTGATGAACAATCTAGTGTATTTTGTGTAATTACTATAGTCATTTTCAAAATATAAAATAAAATTAATAAAATAAAAAAAAAAAAAATTGTCAAACTTCCACAAAACATGCTTGCATGTTTGGTGCCATGTTTGATGTCATGTTTGGTGTCATGTTTGGTGGAACAATTGGTGGAGCAATCGGTGGAGAAATTGGTGGAAGCCTTTAAATTTTCCTATAAATACCAAGCCATTTCATTTGTAATTCTCATGATTTCCTTAGGTTTTTGTAGGAATTTAAGGATTGCATCTTGTTTGTTTATTTTTTGTAATTTAAATTATGTATTTTTATTTTCAGTAATAGTAGTAGTTTCTTTTCTTCTTCCTTTCTTTTCTTTTATGTTTTGTAGTTAGATTTCCGTTGGGGGAATGGTGAAGTTTTTATTATTTTAGTTTAGATTAATCTCACTTAATTATAATATTAAATTATAATTCAAACTAAAAGGTTTACCGCCTTAATGGCTGGTTTTATTTATTTGACATAATGTGACACCGCCTATATGGCCGGTCTTTAGGTGACAAATGATTACCGTCTATATGGCTGGATTATGGACAAATAATGATACCGCCTTTATGGCTGGTCGGACTTAATTAAAATCTAACTTAATGAAGATACCGCCTATATGGTCGATTGGTAATATCACTGATAAATTCCATATTATATTAAGGGGGATTTCTAAATTAGAAATAGTAAAGGTGGATCCCCTAACCCCCACCATTTTATTTTTATTCTAGGGAAGTGATGAAACACAATATCCACACTTAATAATTGATTTTCTTTTTATGGGTAATTCTTTAGTTTGTTTATTGAGTCTTAAGCTTAATGATTCTTGTTGTCTGATCACCAATAAGATTGATGTGGTAAACTTGACATAGGGATTTTAGGTTTCAGCCTTATATTCAATAGCCCACGATCTTCCTTGAGGATAGATAACCTTTAATAGATTTCCTTACATGATAGACATATATCTGTCGGGCGGGGGTAGCCACTATTGGACTTGAAATTAATGAATCCAGGTAATTTGGTTGACATAGACATATGGTTCAATTGGGTTATACTGGGTATTTGCATCTGACCATCGACATAGGCTTTTGCATATCTTCGTGTTCCAGGTTAGCAAACTGATTTATTACACATATGTAAGAGAATCAATTCATCTTTAGAATAATATTGTGTGGAGTCACGACCCTAGATCTTTGAGTCTTTTCTTTTATTTTCCTTAGTATTTTATTTTGAGTCTGTTTTTATTTTATTTATCAAATCCACATTCAACCGACCAATCAAACAATCATTCACTTCTCCCTTTAAGTAGATATCTGTAAATAAATAGTATCAATAATTAATAACAACAGTAGGAATTAAGTCCTCGTGGGATCGATATTTTTATACTACTTGAACGATACGTGCGCTTGCGTTATACACGTGTGATTACACACCGGTCAACGCCTTATCGCAATTAGGCTCAACACTAATCCCTAATATGCAGTCTAGTTTTTTATTCTCACTAGAAAATATAGACAGCTGCGTTCTAACATCTTCAAGTTCAGTTTCTAAAATTTTAAATCTATCAACTAGATCTTTATTCCTCTCCTCGAGGTCATCACTCATCACAAGGCTGTTCTCAAACTTAGCTTGAGCTTCATTCCTTTTTAGCTCTACTTTCTTCAACCTCTATGTTCGTCTTTTTGATAGCTAAACTCTCATTAAACAGTTCAACATAAGGTACCTAAAGATTATCCTCATCTACAGACTCATCGTGAGAGAAATAAGATCTAGCATATTCGTCACTACTGTTTTCCTCCCTCTCACCAGTCACACTAGCAGAAAAGGTCATAAAAATGCTCTTATCTTTAGGAGACTCATCAAAAGTATAGCCACCTTCTGAATCATTAAAAGAGGCTGTCATGGCTTTCTTACCCTTATATTTTAGGTAAGTAGGATATTCAAATTTAATATGCCCAAAACCTTCACACTCATGGCATTGAATACCATGGGGTTTGCTACTATATCCTCTCTAGACTCTATCATACTATACATACTCTCTCTAGGCATATCATCCTTATTCCTATCATGGCCAACCTCCTTAAGCTTAAGAAATTTCTTAAACCTCTTTGCAAACATGGCCAAATTATGATCTGTGAGGATATCATCATCATCACTTGATGGATCATGAGAAACTTCCTTCACGATCTTCATCGCTATAGTTTTTAGTTTTTTATATCCAGAAAGTTTCTTCTCATAAACCTGTAGTTTTCCTACGAGGTCTTCTAATTTAAGATGATCGAGGTCATTGCTTTCTTCGATGGTGGTGATTTTAGATAGGAACTTGTTAGGCAAAGATCTAAGGATTTTCCTTACTATCCTACTGATAAGTATGGTCCCGCCTAGGTTAAAACTAGAGTTGACTATGTCGTTAATCTCAGAATAGAACTCGTCAAATATCTCATCTTCCTTCATTCTGGCGACCTCAAACCTAGTAGCAAGATCTTGGAGTTTATTATTTTTAACAGACAGTGTGCCCTCATGCGTAGTCTGTAGGATGTCCCATGCATCCTTGGCTATCTCACATATTGAGATTCTCTTAAACTCAGTCGAGCACACAGCACAATGAATGACATTAATAGCTTTGCTTTTCCTGTTGTTAGCGTCAAATTCATCCTTGGTCCAAGTCGGTTTGTCTTTAGGGGAATAGACTTCATCAACCATAACTACGGGAGGTTTCCACCCCGTACTCTACTGCCATTCGTACCCTCACATATAAGGACTTAAGGAACACTCTCATGCGAACCTTCCAATATAAATATTCAGTCTCATCAAGGAATTTGGGACAATTTAAGGGTTGATTATGTTCCATAGCTAACAGGTCAAGGATCGAGTTCATGCTCTGATACCAATTGAAAATTCATAATTATCCTAAGGTTCTGACCCTATGCGGAATTAACACAATAAATCATGACAAGTCTTTGCTATTGTTTCTATGGATTTCTAACAAGCAACCTTAAATATATGCAATTACAATATAATCCCAAATATTAAATCAATAACATATGATAAAGCTGTAAATAAAATCAATACCACAAATCAACACAATAATTTTAGTGACGAAGTGGAAAACTCGTTCAAGTAAAAAATCACTTCAGGTATCTCGGCAACCGGCCCAAAATCTGCTATATAAGAAAGACTTACGGCGATGGTGAAAGACCTATAGCGGCAACTCCACCGACTCCAGTATCTCTAGACTGCAAGAACTCGAAGAACTCCCCGAGCCCGTACCCCAACCTTTGAAGTCTCTGAATAGATCAACTCCGCAAGCACACCGAAACTTCGAGTACCAATCTTCCTCCTTGAGAAATCTGAAGGGCTAGGAAATTTGATTTGGTTATGTTGATGGTAAATCAAAGATCTCAATCACCAAGGAAATGAAGAAATGAGATTCAAAAGAGTCTTCAATGTGATAAACAATAAGGTTGAAAATCTAGGAAGGTGTTTAGGCTCAAGACGATATATTTTCAACCCAGGGAAAATGGATATATGTTCATTTTATATTGGTAGGACAAAGTTGAGGGTTTCCAACAGCAAAAAGGCTTGAAAACACATCCAAAATAACTCAGATACGCACGTGTAATGACTCCAAAACTCATAACTGATTGGATTGATAATTTAGTGTTAAAGAATACAATTTTTCCCGAGCGGTAGCGAATAAAATTTGGAGGTGGCATAAAAACCCAATTTTAATCGCAATATTTATAATACTTAAATTAATTCATTACGCTCCAGTAATAATTATAAGAGTTGAACTAATATCATTGTGTTTATTAAATGCTTATTTGTACTTAGACCTAATGACATTTGTTAACAAGGCTTGGTGACATTTGTTAAACCTTATTCACAAATGTCTAGCACATGTGTTACTAAGTATAAAAAAATATAAGGAAACCCACACCCACACACATGTTTCTTCTTCATTCTTCAAGCCTACTTCATAGTCGAGATTTCAGAATTTCCTCACCTTTTCTACTCAAGATCAAAAGCTCCAAAGCCACATGCAAGCCTATAAATGATGAAATGAAGCTTACAGAATTCTAATTATGAAGAAATAATTTGATTTAGGTGAGAAAATTTAAACACAAACTTTAATTTGTTGAATTTTGATGGATTGATGTTTGAAAGGGTGATGATAGTTTATGTTGGTGATGTAATTATGATTTTTGAGTTGGAAAAGAAGGGTTTGAGAAACCTTCCAACCTGTGAAATCCTTAAGTGTGAATTTGAGTTGGAGTTTATAAATGGTTATGATTTAGTTTTGAGATAGTGTTTAAGAGTGGAATTGATGATATGTAATGTATTTTTTATGGTTGTAGCTTGTGTGATGTTGAAGAAATGGTGTATAAAGTGAGATTTCAATTTCAGTCCTGGAAAATAGCCTTGTGTTGCAATGCAAACTCTCTAACGTCGTGATGCGTGCTGGAAAAATGGGTTCTGGATTTGTGCTGGGCTGGGCGCAACACGACGCCGGGTGAGCAACGTCGCTATGCGTGAAGCACATGATGGTTACTGCCTCACTCATTTGCATGCGCGTCGCGACGCCCAAAGAATGCTTCGTGACACATGACTCTTTTTCAAGATATATTCTTAATCATTCCAGTTTTATCCTAAGATGTTGGGGGCACTATAAGGACTTTATATAGATGCGTAGACACATGATAATTCATACCATAGGCGTAAACATCAACCATTGATTGTATATACTTTTCTATTTATTGAAAGGAAAATTAATGATTTCTTTGGCCTTAAATCATCGGCCGGACACTCGGAGATTACCCACACCGCATACCATACCTGATTTGCTGTAGCACTGTGAGTGGATATTTTTATTTTATCAGGGAGTATTTATTTCATAATTGTAACTATGTCTTCTAAAATTTTGATTTTGCATATCTTGATTTGATTAACATATACTTGAAATTGTTGATTTCAAGCGAGCTGAAAATTATGATTTAAGGTTTTGATAAAGCTTGGTTTCAAATTAATATTTTGATGATGAAAATCATTTCAAAGGTATCATTTTATGATTTTGGAGGCATGGGGAAAAACCCACCTCAGATATTACTTGATACAGATATGTAATTGACAGATATTGATAACCAATCCGGATATAAGATACAAGACTAGATATGACAGATGCCTATAGATCTTGGGTATTGGGCTAGGGGGACTGTGAGTACAATGCTCCTAGACCCGGATTTCAGAGACATGTTGGTGGCACTGATAGCACCATTGTTTACCGATTTAGTGGCTTGGGAGACTGTGAGTACAACGCCCTAAGACCACGGGATTATGGACAGATTGATAATTGATTTTACATATGGTTTTGTGAATGATCTTTCACAAAGGTTTTGGAAAGAAAATCCTGACTTTTATCTTATGGATTCAGTAACGGACTTTTGAGACTTGATTCTTTAAAGAGAATGGTTTTATAAAGGAGTTCTCAAGAGAACTCACAACTTAGAGAAATTCTAGAAAATGTTTTCAGAGCAGGAATGACTGTTTATTGAGATGATTTTGGTTTTAAAACCATGGATTGTTTTATAAAGTATTTCAGTTCTGTTTTAAACTGTCCACTCCTCACTCCCAGTATTCTAGTTTGCAGGTAAATCTAAAGGGCGAGCTCGAGAGGATGGTTACTGAAGGCAGTCACTTGGGTGTTGAGTACATTAGGTTGAGTCCAGAAGGCAACATAAACAGAGTCAAGTAAATGTTGCATGACATACATTGCATAGTATCAGTCCCTGAATGTGTCAAACATTAGATTTGTAGTGTAATGTATTTTTGAGTACATTGTATGGAAACTAGAGATTTATATGATCATTCAGTTGGGCAATGGACCCTATGCATGATCTTATGTTTGTGATGAGTTTGACAGTATTGATCACAGTTAGATGGTTTGAGGCTAAGGAGGATAGTACGACATATTACATGCCGGTAACATCTCTCAGATTGGGGATGTTACAGAGATGATATCAGAACATGGTCTAGGGAGTCAATGACTGCAGTGGGTAGAGTGTTGGGGTCTTGTATATGTATTATGCCCGAGATACTAGTATACGAGGCATTACCTCTCCAATATCCGATCCTTGAGTACGTCCTTAAGTTTTATAGACATGTTAGTAAATATTCCAAGCTATTTGAATATTCTTCTATTTGAAATCAACCATACTCTATATCAAAGTTGAGAATTCTTCTGTAGTTATCCTAGCTTATTACCAAGAGTATAGCCGAGTTATGAGGCTAAATAATAATAATAAGTTTTGAAATGTTCACTCAAGAGAGTAGAATGAGAAATCTATAAGGAAGTAAAGAATGATGTATAGATACTTAAAGCAATCGAGGACAGTAAGAGTAGAGATACAAAATGGGTTTATAAAAAAGTACCAGGACTTGTGAGAGAAAGAGGAATATAGTAAGCCCGACCAAAAGTAAAATATTGAGTAGGCCTAGGTAAGGTTTATTCTCTTCCAGTAATAATAATTTTCTTTTTGTAAATTCTTTCTAGCTGATCCATTTGTTTTTCAGCATCACATAATTATAAGATAATTTCCCGAATAATGAGGGGAAACCAGAATAAACGAGAAGTAAGTAATCAAGGTTAATTGTAGGAGTTCTAATGAACTTGAGATATGAATGAGACATAGAGATTTTAAACATTCTAATCAAACTAGTAAGCACATAAAATGAATGGTATAAGGAAAATTAATTAGATATCTTTATTAAGGAATCAGCTTTAGATTAGGTCCAAGTAATTTAGATATAAAACCTCTCGATGACTCCAGTTAAGGGAATTGTTTTGACGGAGTTCGTTTCACACCTATCTTAAATGAGCAATAGACATTACCAAGGTATAGAATACCAGAACCAAGACAAGTATGTCGATACCCGGTGGGACATAAGATGCTTCTCCCAGCCTTTTCCAATATATATATAACAGGAAATAATTGTAAAGAAGCATGGGGATGATACCCTAGGATAAACTAATCGGAAAAGATGTAGAGAAGTTTCTGGAATTAATAAGAAATCAGGGAATTTGATACAAGATTTCACGGACAATAGTGTAGTATCAATAAAAAAAATTATGAATTAGATCAATGCTAGTAGGAATTCACGTAAATTTGGAAGAATAGATCCATAGGGTTTGTGATACTCAAGAGTTAACCAGAGTACTATTACAAGTAAAACAATTAAATGGTATAGTTGTAATTTATAGCAGGAAAATAGAATAGAGATATATATTGTAGTTTCTAATAGTGAATCACCACTAATCATAGCAGCACAACTTGAAGTTAAGAGATAGAATATGGACATAATAATGAAGGATACAGAAGATAATGATGGAGATGGTGCAACATAATGATGGTAAAGCTAGTGGAGATCTCAAGACAATTGACAAAAGTTATGGACTACTGAAAATGAAGGAGCTGATGTAAACCCCAGTATGGTAAATGATAAATCTTTTCCTGGTATCTTTATTATAGCCAGTGTGTAGTCAATTAACTAGATTATCATCCAAGCTTAGGTAATAATAGCAATGTGCATCCTCAGACCCTTATGAAAGGTATATAGATACCCCCCCCCCCAACTTCAATACCATTAAGGAATTGAACAAATAAATGAGAATATCTATCAGGATAGGCGGATACAAGATAACATAATAATTGAACCAGGGAAATCTAAGAGAATTTAGATCATAATTGTAAGATGATAATGTTCTATAAGGAATGAAAAGTTTTGAATTCACTATAGATAAGGTTAAGTTTAAAGTAATAACCTTATAAATTATGAGAAGCATGGCCTTAAGGTGGATAAAAGTTCAAAAAAAAAATAAGGAAGTCAAAGAAAGTAATTCTCAAGATATAGGGTAATCGACTTACAAAGAGTTTCCATGATATCAGTATAGAGGAGTTAGTAAAATAGTAATACCAAATCAAAAGTGGTGTATTGGGATTTAAGGAAAGCTTGAACCTTTAAAGAGATACTTAATAAAGGACAACATGACCTATAGTAGAAATGAATTTTGAGTATTGTTGTGTAACATCCCCGATCTGGGAGATGTTACCGGCAGGGGATAGACCGTACTAACCCCATAAGCCTCTGACTTTCTAACCATAAAAAGATACTAATATGACGTAGGACCGTAGCCCAACTCAAAAACATTACATACAACTCAACATATTAAACTGAATACTTAATAACACACTTTTACAATGACTGTCTCAAAATAAAAGACTAATACAAAACTTTTACTTAACTTAGACTGGACTCTCACTCTTCCTGACTTGAACTGATGGACTACATACCCTAGTGACTGCAACAGTATCCATCCTCCCGAGCTCGTCCTCCGAGAATACCTGTAAAAATAGAAAACTGGGATTGGGGGGTTAGAACGTTGTATAATCTAAGTGAGTGGATGGTAAAAACTGAAATACTGATATCCAAACAGTTAGTTTTAAAACCAAAGTGCCAGAAGTAACTTTATATAAAAACTCTTTTCTGAAAACTTTGTCTGAAATCTCTTGTATAAAATTTATCTTTCTGGAAACTGCTTTTGAAGATCTGGTTTCATAAAACTATTTCTAAAATCTGATTTCTGAAAGCTGTATGCTGAAAATCTGGTATCTGAAAACTGATATGTTTCTGAAAACTTAACGTATAGGGGCATTACGTATCGTCGTTCCCCTAACGCCTAACTAGATCCAAGAATGCAAAACTATGACTTTGGGGTGTTACGTATCGCCGTCCCCCAAAGCATGTCACTCATGTACCTGAAATTGGTGGTCTTGGGGCGTTACGTATCGTCGTCCCCAAAGCCACTGAACTAGAGCCGGTAGTGCTAATCCATGCTACTACCTGACCCTGAAACTAGGGTCTAGGGGCGTTACGTATCGCCGTCCCCCTACCCCTGAACTAGGATCTGGGGGCGTTACGTATCGTCGTCCCCTCAGTCCTCTACATGTACACATGTTCTCTGTCGTCAATTCCATGTCTGTATAAGTTACATACTATTAGGGGTGGGCACGGTTCGGTTTGGTTCGGTTTTTGCTAAAAACCGAACCAAACCATATTTTACGGTTCGGATTTCTTACCTCTCAAACCAAACCATTCAATAACGGTTTGGTTCGGATTGAAAATTTTTTAAACCAGCGGTTTACGGATTGGTTCGGTTCGGTTTACGGATTATTATATTTAAAATAAATTTTTATCCACTTAAGTGCAAAAAAAAAAACTAGTCTATTAAACAAATAGTATGAAGTGCTAGGGTGTAAGTTATGACTCCAGGGAACACATGCACTCCATAAATGATTGAAAAATGAGGCACAATTAATTCTTGTATTTTTTAAAAAATACCTCGAATAATAATGCTACCATCATTCTAATTAAGAAACAAATCCAACATCTTACTTTCAAGAATAATGATGCTACCATAAAACAAAAAATTTAAGAATAAAAGTATTAACAAATAATTGAAGAACAAAAGTATTAATAAATAAATATATTAACAACAATTTAAGAATAAAAATATTAACATACTAATAAAATTAAAAGAAAAATATAATTTTTTAATAAAAATATATAATTTTTTAAATATAACGGTTCGGTTCGGTTTAACAGGTGCGGTTCGGATTAGCTCCTGAACCGAACCGTAAACCGTTTGGGGTGGGCCAATCCGAACCGCAAACCGAACCGTTAGAAAAAAAACCGTAAATTCGGTCCGGTTTGGTTCGGTTTGCGGTTTGGTTCGGTTTGCGGTTTGGTTCGGTTCGGTCGGTTTTTTTTGCCCACCCCTACATACTATGGTGGGTTTTTCCCCCATACCCCGAAAAAATATAAAACTCATGTTTCGAAAACATTTGTTTTCTAAAACATTTCTCAAAGTATGCTCAAGAAAATGTAACAGATGAAGAAATTGGCTAACACCCTAAAAGGAAGAATAATAAGTCTGAAATGAAAAACTGTTAAATAAAATCAGTTTTGAGAAAAGATGTCCACTTACAGATTAAAATCTGGCTGGTGCTATATCGCTTCGTCGAAGAAAAATACAATTCTTACAATGTCCTATAAATGGTAACTCGATTAGGCTTCACACCATGGAATATATTTTAGAATTAGACTAACTTCCTCAATTCAAGTCCGTGATATTGTCACTTAGTATATCATGCTTGGAAAAGATGAAATGTATGCATACAAACGGATACGAGACCCTAAGGGTTGCCTCTAACACACTAGGATGAAACTGGGTGGTATAAAACTAATTTTGGGAAATTTTGTGCCATGCGTCGCGACGCGCAACGTCCAGAAACATGCATTCATTTTTCTCTTGCTTGTCACGACGCGAATCCATTTTCCAGATTCTCTTCTTCTTCTTCAAATCCAACTCACCCAAATGCAATTCCAAACATTTCCGTACTCTTAATCATGTTTCTATTATTTTCTCCTTAATTGATGTTGCACCCATTTTCTTCCAAATTTCTTCATGCCTAACTTCATCTAATAAGCATTCTAATTTTACTACAAAAGCTAGGAAGTACATTAGTAATGCATTAGCAGAGATGTTTTAAAGAAGCTAGGAAATACAATACATTAGCAGAGATGTTTTAACTTTCAGATAAAAGAATAAGAACGAACAAGAAGCTCAAATATGGCATTAAAGTTAATTTTTCTTCATAGAGATTTATTGTTGAATGTTAATAAATTAAATACTGCATTTATACAAAAATGTTGTTCAAAATCATTATTTTTTGTTGCTTTAATGAAATTTATACCGATTTCGATACTTGGACACTTAAATTAATGAATTATTTTTAATAAAGTAATAACTAATCTACGAAAAATCCAAATCATATAAGAGATTCAGTTTTGTCATCTGACGTTTTCAGCAAGTATTATGTTGGATTTTACAGTGTCCGGTTTATGTACTTGAAATCAGAATAAATTGGAATCAAAATAGTGAATCGTAATCAGAACGTTGAAGCATTTGCCGATTGATTTTGGTGAAATCCTGGAGCATGAGGCTTGTAAATTCATCTCTTTATCCCTGTCCTTGTGAAATATAATTAAACCTTGTAAAATAAATAATTAAATTTTTTTATTTATAAAAAATATATATATATAATAATTTTTTATTTTTATAATTGTTTATAATAAAAAATCAAGCCCGGGCCTAAATTTTTTTTACCGGGCTCGGGCCAGGCTTATCAAAGCCCGGCCCAAGCCCGACCCATTGCCATCCCTAACTCAGTGATTGTGTGTGATTTCTTTTAATTTATTAATCTTTATAGTAAATAATTAGTGTTTTAAGTCATAACAATCTAACACTATTATAACAACACAAAAACACATCTAATAAAATCGTCGTTTGTTTCTGAAATTTAAATATTCAACCATGCATAACTGTTTAGTGCTTGTGATCCTTTCTTAAATTTCATTTTAATCTAATCATACCATCACTTGAGAGTTCACTGCCCTTGCTACCAATAAATTGAAACCTCACTTTAGAAGCCCACAAAAATTAAAAAATATAAATATAAAAGACACTAAAAAGTAGAAACTCTGATTGAAGGAGCCATTTGTGCAAACTTTTACATCAATTTCATTTTTCGATGAAATCAACAATTATATGTAAACATGCATGCATGCAGTATGTCAGTATAATATGCTAATTTATTTATTTATTTTTAAGAAAAGAAAAAGTTTGATGAAGCATAATATATTCTCAACAATCAACTTGTTGGGACATGATGTAAGATAACATATTTGGACCCCACTGAGTGCATGGGATTAGGTTTGACTTGTTGATCACCATTAATACATATGACACCATTATTTATTATAGTAAATTCTCTAAATTATTGTGTTTGGATGGAGGAGTGACATGTTCTCCAATTTATAAGAACTCTCATTTGGCTCCAAATGGTGCATGAAATGGGTATAACCCTTAGGAGGGTTACATCACAAACCAAAGGGTTCCCTTAAGGCACCATTTCATGTCTATTTAAAGGGCTTTGGAGGTTCATTCTAAGGATCCATATTTTAGTCTTGAGTCTCATCATTTCATTTTTTGAGTAAAGAGAGAGTTTTTCCACCATCTTTCCTAATTCAAGATCTTGTTAAGGAGTGCCCCTTGAACAAGTGGAATCCGAGTTATCTTGGGAGAACATTGGCCACTTCGAATCCGTAGAGCACCAAAGACGGAGGCTAATAAGTTCTTAAGGACAGAGAATCATCTCGACTTGGACGTTTCAATCAGGTTTTTCTGGTTCTTAAAGTTTTAGGGTTTGCATGATAGTGTAGATCTACTTTTGATTTTATGGATTTGAATTTGTTTATAGCATGTTTGTTTTCCGTTTAATGACACTAATCCACCAACAATCTTAAGAACTTATCATTTAGTGTTGTTAGATAGTAATTTGCATGCTTAGATAAGAAAAATTTCTGGAAAAATAAAGTCTGTGCATGAAAAATACGTAGGGCATTCGAACGCCCGACGAACGCAAAGGCAAAAATATGAAATTTCGTAAGAATGTTCGAACGCGTCTTCAAACGGAACTCGAACGCAAGCCTTTTGCCTAAGAACGTTCGAACGCGTCTTTAAACTCAAATCGAACACAAACCCTCTGACTTAAAAGGTTCGAACGCGTCCTAAATGCAACACGAACGTGAACTCTCTGGAATAGTCCGTTCGAACGCGTACTCGAACGCTATACAAACCTTAACTCTCTGGAACACTTCGTTCGAATGCGTTCTCGAACGCAACACGAACTGCACATACTGGACAGTCTCGTTCGAACATAGATACGAACGCGACACTAACGAATTAATCCTGAAATTATTTTTAAAACTGAATAGACTTAGGTTAATTCAAGTAATCATAATATTAACTTAGTAAATCATATACTGAATAACAATAATCTTGGTAGTATAGATTTAAGTTATTATTAGGGTGTTCAAGTATCATAAGCATACACATAGTGATAAAGTTGAAAATTATTTGTGTATTGCATACTTGGTTGAGAATTTAAAGTGTAATTATACACAAGTAACTCCATCAAATCTTGGTTGACACTTACACATATATCTACACATATCGAATACTATATTGTAAAATTGAAAGTGAAATACTAAGTATTGAATTGCTAAGATAATCTATTGAGGAAGTTTTTGAAGGATATTCTGTCAAAAAGGCGATAAGAGCCTAAGTGGTCAGGGATTTAAGTGGTTACTCTGGACCCCCCTCGTTCTCTGGGAATATTCCTTTATTTACTTATCATAAGAAACCTTAGTCGGAAATTCAATGACTTTTGTTTATTGGTATTATTGTCCAATAGAACAACGAGTGGATACTTGGTATATCATTTGAACAAGATCATTTGTTGATCGTTGTACAATTTATCTTTTGTAGACTTATTGACCCATGTTGGTTTTCAGTTATATATGGCTAGCGGAAACATCACAGTATCGGTCTCTCATGGAGAAAAACCGGAAAAGTTTGGTAGGGGCAAACTTTAAACATTGGCAGAGTAAAATATTGTTCTACCTGACAACTCTACAGTTGGCTAAATACCTCAAAGATCATCCGGATCTTGGGGAGGGTGAATCAGAAATAGCCAAGCAACTGCGGGAATAGACATGATCGTGTACCAATGCATGGTTTCTGCGAAGATTCTCTACGAATCTCTCGACAAGAAATATAAAACTGATGATGCCGGACAAAAGAAATTCATCGTGGGTAGGTTGTCTCAGTTGGGTGAACTGCAATTGATCATTCATGAAATATTGGATGAAAGTATGAAACTCTGTGAGACGTTTCAAGTTGCCACCATCATTGAAAAGTTGTCTCCATCATGGAAGGACGTCAGGAACTATCTAAAACACAAAAAGAAGCAGATGAGCCTTGAAGACCTTGGAGTTCGATTGAGTATCGAAGAGGACAACAGAAAGTCTGAAAATGCCAGCTACAATACTATGAAGTCTAAGGCCAACATCATCGAGGATGGAAAAGGTAGCAAAAAGAGAAAGAATAGTGGAGCTGATTCTTCCCAAACAAAACAAGAAGTTAAAGGGGAAGTGCTTCAACTGTGGAAAAAATGGTCATATTGTAAAGGACTGCAGAAACAAAAAGTCTCAGGACAAGGGCAAGAAAAAGAAAAATGAGGCTCATGTCGCTGAAGATGACCAGTTAACTAATGAGATCTCATAGATGAACCTCTCAGCAGTGGTAACTGAAGCCAACTTGGTTGGGAATCCGAGAGAATGATGGGTAGACACTGGGGCTACTCGTCATATATGTGTTGATAGCAATATGTTTTCCTCATATCAGAAGGTCGATGGTGGCGATCATCTGACTATGGGAAACTCGTCTACCTCTAGAGTGGTTGGACAAGGCACAATGGTTCTGAAGATGACATCCGGAACGGAGCTTACATTGAAGAATATTTTACATGTTCCACATATTCGGAAGAACTTGGTCTCGGGTTCTCTCCTTAGCAAGAATGACTTTAAGCTTGTATTTGTTTCTGACAAGTTTGTATTGACCAAGAATAATGTCTATGTAGGAAAAAGATACCTCACTGAGGGCCTTTTCAAATTCAATGTAATGACTGCCAATCGACACAGTGCTATTAATAATAAAGCTACAACGTCTGCTTATATTATTGAGTCACAAAATATATGGCATGAGATGTTATGACATGTTAATTATACGATGCGTAAATTAATTAACATGGACCTTATACCTAAATTTGCAATTGATAGCCAACATAAGTGTGAGGCATGTGTAGAAGCAAAAATGTATAGAACATCATTTCATTCCATAAAACGAAGTTCTGAACCTTTGGAACTTGTACACACTGATGTGTGTGATATGAATATTGTGCAAACAAGAGGCGGTAAAAAGTACTTTGTCACTTTTATCGATGATAACACAAGATTCTGTTATGTGTATTTGCTGAGGAGCAAAGATGAAGCTATTGAGAGTTTTGCACACTACAAGAACGAAGTTGAAAATCAACTTGGCAAGAAAATCAAGAGAATCAAGAGTGATAGAGGTGGTGAATATGTGTCACCATTTGGTGAATATTGTTCCAAACATGGAATTATTCACGAAACCACTGCTCCTTATTCACCTCAACAAAACGAGATTGATGAGCGCAAAAACCGAACGTTGAAGGAAATGATAAACGTCATGTTGACAAGTTATGGTTTACCCCAGAACTTGTGGGGGAAGTCTTGCTTTCCGCGAACTATGTTCTGAACAAGCTTCCTCACAGAAGATTGGATAAGACACCATATGAGTGGGGGTGTCTTGCCAAAGTATTGGTTCCTAAACCTAAGATGGTTAGAATATGACTCAAAACTGTTGATTGTATATTCATTGGATATGCTCGCAACAGTAGTACGTATCGATTCTTGGCACACAAGTATGAGATTCTTGACATCAATCCGAATATGATAATTGAGTCAAGGAATGCGATATGTTTTGAAGAGACATTTCCTTATAAGGAAAGACAGAGAACAAAGTCTCTCAAAAGAACTATTGATACTGTCAAAGACAGTGATCAAGTTGACTAAGAATCAGATGAATGTGCAAACGTTGAGACAATCGAACCTAGACGTAGCAAAAGAGCTAGAACGTCAAAGTCGTTTGGTCCCGATTTTCTGACATAGTTGTTAGAAAATGAGCCTCAAAGCTTTAAAGAAGCAATGTCTTCTACGGAAGCACCTTTTTGGAAAGAGGTTATCAACAGTGAGATTGATTCAATCCTACAAAACCATACTTGGGAGTTGGTTGATCTTCCTCCAGGTTGTAAGCCACTGGGCTACAAATGGATATTCAAACGGAAGATGAAACCGGATGGATCAATAGATAAATACAAGACAAGGCTTGTCATAAAAGGTTATAGACAAAAAGAAGGTCTTGATTACTTTGATACATATTCATCACTGACTCGTATCACATCGATAACAATGCTCATAGCTATAACAACTATATTTGATCTTGAAATACATCAAATTGATGTAAAGACGGCATTCTTGAACGGTGAATTGGATGGAGAGATTTATATGGAACAACCAGAAGGGTTTAATGTTCCTAGACAAGAACAGAATGTGTACAAACTTGTGAAATCCTTATATGGATTAAAACAAACACCTAAACAATGGCATGAGAAATTTGACAAAGATATGTTGTCAAGTGGGTTTAAAACCAATGAGTGTGATAAGTGTGTGTACACCAAATCAACTCAAAAAGGATATGTCATTGTATGTCTCTACGTAGATGATATGCTAATAATTGGTAGTAATCATGAAATGATTCAGTCTACCAAGAAAGTGTTATCCAGTAAATTTGATATGAAAGATTTGGGTATAGCTGATGTGATCATATGAATTAAGATTTCTAGAACATCAGAAGGATATATATTATCTCAGACTCATTATGTTGAGAAGATACTTGAGAAATATAATAAAAGAGATCTAAATGTGGCTAAAACTCTTGTGGACCTAACTCTTCATCTATCAAAGAATACTGGCTCAAGCGTATCGCAATTAGAGTATTCGAGAATCATTGGAAGTCTTATGTATCTCACAAATTACACACGACCTGATATCGCTCAAGCTGTGAATAGGCTTAACAGATATACGAGCAATCCAGGACATAACCACTGGAAAGCTATAGTAAGAGTTTTGAGGTATCTGAGAGAAACTTCAAAATATGAGCTACATTATGAGAGATACCATACTGTTCTAGAGGGATACAACGATGCTAACTGGATATCTGATACAGTGGATTCCAAATCTACGATTGGATTTTTTTCACACTTGGTAGTGCAGCCGTGTCATGGAAGTCCTCGAGGTAAACATGTATTGCCCGGTCTACTATGGAATCAGAGTTTATAACATTAGACAAAATAGCGGAAGAAGCAGAATGGCTTAGAAACTTCCTGGAGGATATTCCTAGTTGGCCCAAACCGGTGCCAGCGATAAGCATACATTGTGATAGCCAATCGGCTATTGGGAGAGCCCAAAATACAATTTATAATGGTAAGTCTCGACACATACGTCCGAGCATAATACCATACGTCAATTGCTCTCAAGTGGCATAATATCGATCGATTATGTTAAGTCGAAGGAAAACCTACCGGATCCACTTACTAAAGGTTTACCTAGAGAGCAAGTTGAGAAGTCATCGAGGGGAATGGGCTTGAAGCCTATAAACTAATAATTGTCACTGTGGAAACCCAACCTAGCTGACTAATAATGGGCTTGAAGCCTATTATGCTCGACACATACGTCCGAGCATAATACCATACGTCAATTGCTCTCAAGTGGCATAATATCGATCGATTATGTTAAGTCGAAGGAAAACCTACCGGATCCACTTACTAAGGTTTACCTAGAGAGCAAGTTGAGAAGTCATCGAGGGGAATGGGCTTGAAGCCTATAAACTAATAATTGTCACTGTGGAAACCCAACCTAGCTGACTGGAGATCCCAAGATCTAGGTTCAAAATAGACAACTGAAACTTTATGCAATTCAAAACAAGCACTGAAGAGTTTTATACTCTTTCTCATTCCGATAATGATGCAGAGTTTTGTCTGTCAATGTAAGAAAAAGTTGAGGCTTTTAATTATCACTATATTAGGAGATGGGTCTTAATGGGGGTGAAGGCAGATTACCTATTCATAGTAGATCACATATTTCAAGTAAGAAGTGAGGTCGCTTCCATGGGATCTTACAGGCTGATTTTCCTAAAGTACTTGATGAATCTAGGACCGCTGTTCAGAGCCGAAATGAACACAACCGTAGAACGGGAAATGGTCGAAGTAAAGATGTGTGTTGGCAATTGTCTTGGTTTACAAAAACGGCCGAACAGTTCAAGACTATGGGTCACTGGTCTGCCAAGTAAATCCGATTGTCATTCACTAGGAAATGTTTAAGGAGAAATCTACTTATTTCGATGCAGCTTTAGTTCATGGAAACTCTCTCAAGTGTTTGCATGAATATTTAGAGAATTGTGGGGGATTGTAGTAAATTCTCTAAATTAGTGTGTTTGGATGGAGGAGGGAAATGTCTCTTGGATGGTGCCCCAATGGGACATATCCTCCAATTTAGAATAACTCTCATTTGGCTCCAAATGGTGCATGGAAGAGGTATAACCCTTATGAGGGTTACACCTCAAACCAAAGGGTGCCCTTAAGGCACCCTTCCATGTCTATTTAAAGGGTTTTGGAGGTTCATTCTAAGGATCCAGATTTAAGTCTTGAGTCTCATCATTTCATTTTTTTGAGTAAAGATAGAGTTTTTCCACCATCTTTCCTAGTTCAAGATCTTGTTAAGGAGTGCCCCTTGAACAAGAAGAATCCGAGTTATCCTGGGAGAACATTGGCCACTTCGAATCTGTAGAGCACCAGAGACGGATGCTAATAAGTTCTTAAGGACAGAGAATCATCTCGACTTGGACGTTTCAATCAGGTTTTTTTGGTTCTTAAAGTTTTAGGGTTTGCATGATAGTGTAGATATACTTTTGATTTTCTGGATTTGAATTTGTTTATAACATGTTTGTTTTCTATTTAATGACACTAATCCACCAACAGTCTATGTGTCCTGCACGTGCTTGAGTTTTGCTCTGATATCATGTTGAAACTCATACACCTAATCTAATCAAAAAAAAAAAAACATATGACATCATTGTTTATTAAAGTCCCCATGTGCCCACTCATGTATCATACACAGTTCTGGTTCTGGTTCGGCCCGATTATGGATTGTCCCGATTCCGTCGATCTGTGGCAATGACTACGTTTATGAATCTGACTATGGTATCATATTGAAAATCGACTAACTCAACTCAAAAATTAATTTTTGGATTGAGTTAAACCCATGAATTTCAACTATATATATATATATATGATCACCGGATCAATAGTTAAGAAATAAGTGAAATTCATGTGGAACCTACATTAATAAATCGTCAATACTCAATACAAATTTAACTCAATATTGAAATATGATGTTTCTGTCAAATTTGTTTCTCCAACAAAATTTAGTAAAAAAATTATTCTCTAAACACTACCATTGCTGTATTAAGTAAATGGGCTATACAAAATACAATATTCTTTTTTCTAGTGCAAGACATCCCATAGCCATGAATCGATACCAAAAGTGGAGAACACAATAAGAGAAGTAACCATATAATTATTATAAAAAAAATATATATATAAAAAAAAAAAAAAAGATAAGAAAAGAAAGATAAAGGCAGCTTTTTAGTTGACTTGCCCCCAGAGAATCTAGCAAAAATTTAGAGGCAGTAAGGGAATCTTATCTCTTCTTTGCTCTCTTACAAAGCTGAATTTTTTTGAAAAATTCTTTCTTAATGGATCTTTACAAATGCACTCATTGCTATGGCAACACAACACTTATTATTTTTCTTTTTTCTCTTTCTCTCTCACTAAGTTGTGTGAGACATGTGTGCTCCCTCAAAAGACGCTACAAGTAAATCAACCTTTCACGTTCAAAATCTTGAGTGTCAAAATTTATTTTTACGTTAATAAATACTTTAACATCGTATTTTAATTTCGATATTAAAAGTAAATCTTTCACGTAACTCTTTCGACGCTAAAAGTTCAATTATTTAGCGTCGAATATAAATTTTGATGCTAAAGGTCTACTCTTTAGCGTCAAATTTCAATTTCGATACTAAATGGTTGACTCTTTAGCGTCGAATATTAATTTCAACGCTAAATGTCAAAAATTTAAATATAATTTTAGAAGACGGGAGTTTTTTTAAATATTAAAAAAATAAAAACATAATATCATTTAGCATCGAAAAATTTAATTTGACGTTAAATCAAAGACATTTAGTGTCAAATATTAATTTCGACGCTAAATGATAAATTTAAAATTTTCAATTCCCCGCCTTCTAAATTTGAATTTATCGCCTAATAAAATTGGATTTAAATTTTTTGACATTTAGCGATGAAAATTTGACGCTAAAAGTCAAAAATTTCGACGCTAAAGGTTAAATATAAATTTGTCAATTTCCCGCCTTCTAAATTTGAATTTATCGCCTAATAAAATTAGATTTAAAATTTTTTGACATTTAACGACGAGATTTCAATGCTAAAAGTTAAAAATTTCGACGCTAAATATCAAAATTTTGGCGAAAATAATTCCCGTTATTTGAGAACCTTTAGCAACAAAAACATATTTCATCGCTAAAGGTTATTTTTTCTCTATAAATTCATTTGTTCTTTCATTTCTCCTATTCTCACTTTCTTTCTCTCATACTTTTATTTCCTCTCTAAAATTTGTTCTTCCTTAAGGGTTTTGTTTCATTTTTTCTATTTTATATTAACATCCCATGTTTATTTTTATTTTTCTTGTAGGGGAATATGAAGATGAATAAATGATGGAAATGAAGATGGTGAAGAAAATGAAAAACAAATGAAAGTGAAGATGAAGATTATGGAAGTGAAAATGAAGAAAATATATAGAAAATTATAGTTTATCATTTTATTTATAATTTTATATTTTTGTTATGATAAATTTAGTAATTTTATTTTTATATCAATAAAGATATCATTATTATACTTTTTTATAATAAATTTGTAATAATATTTTTATGTTTTCTAAAAATTTAAATACTTTTGTAATGAAATTTAGTTTGAAATTAATTTGTAATATCAATTTTGTTATAATTAGTTTTTAAAATTAATTATAACAAATTTTTTATTTTATTTTTACTATTTTGACCTTTAAAGTCGAAATAGTTCGTCACTAAAGGTTTTCTACGTTTTGACAAGAAAGTTTAGTCGAGGAAGATATTTAGCGTTAAAACCGATTTCAACGCTAAAAGTATGTACTTTTAGCGACAACACTTTGTCACTGAATATATATTTTTAACATCGAAATTGATTTTTGACGCTAAATATCTTCCTCGACCAAAATTTTAGGTCAAAATTTTATTTCGACATAGAAGACTTTTAGCGTCGAAATTTTAATTTTTAGCGATAAAATTTTTCAATGTTAAAAGTTGAGGAGAAGTAAAATATAAAAGAAAGCATTGTTTTTGAATCTTTTTTATGTTGTTTTGTGGGGTGAGGAGAATATTATTAACTTTTACCACGCTAAAAAGATGGAACATTTTTTTCTTTTAAAATATTAATTGTCTTTTGAGGAGAGAATAGTTAATGGGAATAGGAAACTCCACTCCAGATATACCATTCATATTCTCTAGTCTTTCTTTAATTAATTAATTAATTAAACTTTGAAAAAAAATTGATAAAATTTAATTTATTCCACACCAAAATTTAAAGCCCCCCACTAGTTTTCAAACATGAAAAATTCTATTCTCATTTTGGGATTTGAAAGTGATAGAGGTATTAATTTATTTTGGTGACAATGGTCTTTTCCAATGAGAGAATCAAGTTCCATGAGAGAATCAAATATTTAACTACTATGATATCATACTCGATCAGCATTCTTAAAAATTTTCAATTTTATACTTAAATTTTCAATCCAATATCTTTATTATTTTTTATGCTTCATGATATTATTTATATTTGAAAGCATAAATAAAGAACTTATCTTAAACTTTTAAACAATTCTCGAATCGCTCCTCGTATAATCTTCAGAGTCACTCGAATATTTGGCCTCCAACGATATCCACACAAAATAGTGAGTTAATGATTTTAGATTTCTCAAATCCAAGATTATGTATGTGTATTTTCTTTAGTGCTAACTTAAGAAAAATAGACTTATGGTAGAGTTTATGGAATTTTTTAGAATATACAGAATTTAAGTAAATTCTTCAATAAGAAAATCAAATTGTCTTCTTTCTCACCAATTGCACGCACACACTTAATTTTCAAAGATTCTCTCCAATTGCCACTGTCGTGAATGGCTAACATAATAGGGTATTTATAAATTTTAGAATTAAGTTTTGATCCCAATTAAATTAGGATTGTTATATAGGGATAATATTTAATCCTATTAAAATATGAATCTTAATCCACCCTAAATAAAATAACTACTTTCCTTTTATTTAATTAAATTAATTAAATAAAACTTATCAATCATAATCAAATAAGGATACTATAAATCTGAAATTATAATTTAATACATACTTTATTTAATTATATTTCAACCCATATACTTTTGGAAATTACAAATCAACCCCCTGTATTTTTAGAAATTACAATACAGCCCCTAAATCCATATTTGCAATTTGGCCAAAAATTTCCAGAATTCCATTTTTATCCATAATTTATGAAATTATGAATTTGCCCTAAAGCTTAAGAACTTAACATTTAAGTCCTAAAACATAAATCTACATAATTTATCATTAACTCCTCATTACTTTAAAATGTGTGACCCATGAGGTCCTTTCTTATGTTGGTAATGGAGATAATTATAGATTTCATAAGTCTAAATAAATTTATCTAATTAATTTATCTTCAACTAACTCCGTAATTAAGAAACTAATTTTCATGGATCAAGAGCGACATCTAGCAATGCATCATGACCCTCAATTAAGAAAGAATACTAAATTTAGTGAAACTTATGTTAGGGTTGGTGCTCATAGTGCCAATCCGGATCGTATTTATGTCTGATTCATGAATACGAACAATGTCTTTTTCCATAATATTACTTATTTAATGGTAGCACCTCTTGTCTATTATATACATATTCGATCTAATTACGATTAGATATCTAATTATTATTATATTGAAACTAAATCTGATTTAGTGATACGTGTATATTAGACAAAGACCCTAGGATTTACAACGTAGTGCGCAGTTACAACGTAGTTTGTAATTGACATTGAGAAGCGTCACTATAAGTTGTATATCTTTAAATAAAGTTCCTGGTCAAGATTTACTAATACGGGTCGGTTAGTAAAATCCGCTAAGACCAGTACATGTCGTATATCGTGACTTGGTCTGATGGTTTATCCCAATAAATCATGAGTCTCGGGAGACTCGTATAGACATGTAGGTGTTTATTTGATAAACATTGAACGACTCACTGAAGATTTCATAATAGATGGTACACCAAAGTCAATAAGAATCTTCTCGAGTTGAGTGAGCATAGTGGTCCGTCGACTTGAGATACCACAATGGATATATGAGTTATCCTCCACACTTTGATGGCAGTCACGTCACCGATCTATTTAGATCAGACCTCCGCAAGTTCGTTGGGTGTGGACTGATGCTCATGATATCCAGTGCGTATCAAGATATAATTTGTCAGTCCTGTGTACAAGGCATAAGTATCATGCACGTGTTTGCGATCTAGTAAATCCATGGTCATGGTATAACTTCGGAAGTAAGTTTCAAGTGTTATTTAGAGATCGTAAATTTGAAAGTCGACTATATTATACCATAAGGATTTGACGTTCTTATCTATTTCTCAGGTATAATATGGATAGCCTGTGACGGAGGGATTATATGTATGCAATGAACTCGACTTGCATAGTTTAGCGAGATTATCCGTGGTCGTCATAATTCATGAGTGGGTGAATTATGGACACGGAATTAGATTTCGTGACTGAGAAACCTAAACTTAGAGAGTCTCACAATATGAAGTGTACTCGTGAGTCTCACAATATGAAGTGTACTCGTTGAGCACTTGGGCAACGCGTTATGAATAATACAGATTATTCATAATACTTCACCGGATTAAATGAGTTAATTCGAATCGTTTAAACGGTTAAACGAAAACACATGCATAGGGGCATTTTGGTCAATCGTAATTATTGTGTATTTGTATTTGATACATAATTTAATTAGATACACATTAATTATTTGTCAAATGAGACTTTGACACATGTCATTAATATATGTATTTGTTATTTAATGTAAATAAAAATACATATATATAATAATTATATTAATTAATTATTTAGATATTTAAATGTTAAATATTTAAATAATTAAATAATATTATTTTTCATAAATGTCATGAAAAATATTTAATTATTATTGGTTACATATGGCATGATTTAATTAAGCTTAATGTGTGCAAATTTGATTTGCTAACATGAAGTTTGTTTTAATTTAATGAAATTAAATTGTAAAATTGACAAAAATGCCCTCCTAAAGTCGGTTAGCCTTTTTTTTAAATTGGAAATTTTTTTTTCTTCATAATTAATCCTCCATGGCCGAAACTTCAAAAGGAAAAAAGCTTTCAAATTTGTTTGATGAAACAAAAGAAGAAAGTGAAGAAAATCAAGAAAAGCTTAAGGAAACAATGAGAATTAAAGGTAATTCTTTATATCCCTAAGTTTGGAAAGCATGTTTCTTGTTCTTGATTTACTAGAATGGTTCTAGTGTTTACTTACTTCTTAGAAATTTGTGCTTTTTGATTTGGAGGATGGATTGGAAGGCTTATTGCATGTGTGAAGTTGTATTGAATGATATTAGTGTAATATATGTTCAATTTGATCATTTGATGATATGTTGCCATTCTAGAGTGTTATGACCACTCTTGTAATACCTAGAATTATTCTTGGGTGCTTCATTGGTAGTGACTTGGATTGGTGTTATGATTAATTTGATTAATGTTGAAAAAATTGGATTAAAGCATGAAAAAACGATTATTTTTGTTACAAAATCAGATCTGGAAAAACTAGATTTATTGTGATGAAAATAATATCATATGAATGTATTGGATGTGTTTTGGGTGTTGGAACAATTTCCGGAAACTGTTTCGGAGTTGAAATAAGTGAAAACGGCGAAAAACGGCGTTACCGGGTGACTTTTGAGCCAACCGGGTGACGGCTGCCCAAACAGTGAATTTGTCAATGTCCGGGCAGCCCATGAACTGCCCTAGCACTATTGGGGCTGACCTGGGCAGCCCTCATGTGCATTGGGTGGTCGGTTCAGTCAAAAACGTATTTTATGTTATTTTGCGGAAAAACGTTTTCGTAAAAGTTTCGCGACGTTCCTTAGTTATTTATGTCGTTATTTGATATTAAATAAATATGTTTAGGTGAAATATGAATGAATTATTCATATTGGATATTGAATAATTCATTCGGTAATTTAAAAAATTTTAAATTATGATTTCACCCGAACTGCGAGCTTCCACTACGCCCGCGCCAAAACTCCAACAACTTATTCCGTATACGATTACCGTATGATTCAATCCTTTTGCCTCATACATATCTCGCAAATGATTCTAGAGTATGAAAAATGTACATTCTATTAAACCATGACTATTGGAACATTGACTTAAGCTGATAATATATATATATATAGTTTCTAAAACTCTTTTCAGAACTCGCAATGGCCATGGACTTATATTATCAGTACTCATGTCAAAGTGCGCCTCTTGGGATATCGACTCTATATTATCCAGAGCGGCTAATCCTTTATCGATCCCTCACTACCTTCATATGTTTTTCATTATGCCCAATCATGACCCTATGCGCAATCTCGCTATGGACTACGGAGGTGTAATGTCAAAGCATATATGATCCACATAAAAGATATCATGGAGACCTCAAGTCTAAGGTTCATTCATACTATCGTAACAAATAGAAATCTCATAGACATGTGGATAACACTTCATATGAGTTCTCAAGCATGTTAGTTCGATGTACTTGTTCTCCAACAAGCATTCATATGTTAGACTAAGTGAGCATCTTCTCAAGTAGCTTATGAGATCAGCTATCTTCCTTCGACAAGGAAGCATACATAACATATACTGATCTAAACTGGATTTATCAATGTCTTGGTGTTAATAATCCTACGATCGGAAATATTTAAAAATGACTGGATCTCATAAATTAAACTTAATTTAATTCATTTAATCGTCATTCTAATGACTTTATTTTACAAGTAGTCAAAATTATTTATAGACAATACTTATAAATAAACTGCCAAATTTTATAAATCAATACAATAATATAAAATTACATATTTATCTCTATTGTATCTAGGGCATATAACCAACACCTTCCATGTCAATCAATTTCAAATTCAATTACGCAAATCAAACCCTTATCGACTCTTATTATATATCGACATAATTAAACAAAAAACAACCAAACAAAACAACCACTCTTTTTTTTTTTGACAGGAACAAAACAACCACTCTTAAAAAATAACTAAAACCCTAATTTTCTTACTAAGATGTGTACACAAAAAAACTGTCAGTTCAATAAGTCTCTATCTCAAGGATTTGTATGAACACAATTATATCTTGAAATACTCTAAACTCTTATCTTAATGATGCACCCATATAGAATTCAAATTTAGAGGCTATATGTTGAATTTTCCTGTGTGTGCCAGTTTTTGACCATTGAATAATTAGTGGTAGTTTTAATTTATGGGCATGCATTATGGTTCACAGACCAAAGTTTTGTTTTATTTGAGATTGTGATAACAAGGTTGGCCAAATGCACACGTTTCTAATTAAATAAAGATATCTATATTTAAAACAAAAGCTGCGCAGATTATA
>SKCR01051259.1:0-38161 GCA_019454045.1 Zanthoxylum bungeanum | reverse complement strand
CGAACCTAGTAATGAAAATAAGGCAAAGGCCGTGAGTGTTTCCAAGGGGAGTGTGAGTGAACTTAAGGGGGAAATAAAAGGGCGAGTGAAAAAGAGCTTTTACATGGGTGAAGGTGAAGCAAATAGAGCTTTTAAGGCTAGCAATCTTATGCTTTTGTTAGTCTACAAGGAACACCGTGTTTGTATTGCTAACACTAACCATTTGCTTCATGTGTCCATTTCATCTCTTTTGCAGGAATTCAGTAATGTGCTGACGGAGGACATTCCTAGTGGGCTTCCACCCATTAGAGGTATTGAGCACCAGATAGATTTCATACCCGGCGCAGTCGTTCCCAACAGACCAGCCTACCGAAGTAATCCAGAGGAGACGAGGGAACTTCAGAAGCAAGTGAGGGAGTTGATGGAGAAAGGGTATGTTAGAGAAAGTATGAGTCCTTATGCAGTACCAGTTCTTCTAGTTCCTAAGAAAGATGGGTCGTGGCGTATGTGCGTTGATTGTCGAGCGATCAACAATATAACGGTAAAGTATTATCACCCTATTCCTAGACTAGATGACATGTTGGATGAATTGCATGGTTCCAAAGTTTTCAGCAAGATTGATTTAAAAAATGGATACCATCAAATTCGCATGAGAGAAGAAGATGAGTGGAAAACCGCTTTTAAGACAAAGTATGGCTTGTATGAGTGGTTAGTTATGCCATTTGGTCTTTCAAATGCACCTAGCACATTTATGACATTAATGAATCATGTTATGTGTGCATTTATAGGTACGTTTGTTGTGGTGTACTTTGATGACATCTTGATATACAGTAAGTCAATTAATGAGCATGTTCTGCATCTGAGGCATGTTCTTGATTTTTTGAAAAAGGAACAACTGTATGCAAACTCTAACAAATGCACAGTTTGCATGGATAGAATTGTTTTTCTTGGCTTTGTTGTGAGTGCATATGGCATTGAGGTAGATTTGGAAAAGGTGAAGGCGATCCAGGATTGGCCTACACCAACGACAGTGACAGAACTTAGAAGCTTCCATGGATTAGCAAGCTTCTACCGCAGATTTGTTAAAGTCCTGAGTAGTATTGCTACACCATTGACTAAAATAGTGAAGAAAACTGTTGGTTTCAAATGGGGAGAAGAGCAGAGGCGTGCATTCCAAGATCTTAAAATGAAGTTGTGCAGTGCACCAGTTTTGGTGGTACCCAACTTTGAAAAGACATTTGAGATTGAGTGTGATTCATCCAGAATAGGCATTGGAGCAGTTCAAGAAAAGCGACCAATAGCTTACTTTAGTGAGAAGCTGAATGGAGCAGTTTTGAAGTACCCCACATATGATAATGAGTTGTATGCGCTAGTGAGAGCCCTTGAGACTTGGCAGCATTATCTGTGGCCTCGAGAATTTGTGATCCATACTGATCATGAATCATTGAAGCACTTGAAGGGTTGCAGTTCATTGAGACATTTCCGTACTTAATTCGCTACAAACAAGGTAAGGAAAACATTGTCGTTGATGCACTGTGGCGAAGGTATGCTTTACTTACTTCATTGAGTGCAAGAATGCTTGGGTTTGAATTTATTAAAGAACTTTATGCAAATGATACTAACTTTAGTACCATCTATGCTGCATGTGAAAAGTCTACCTTTAATAAATTCTATCAACATAACGGGTTTCGGTTTAGGGAGAATAGATTATGCATTCCTGTTTGTAGTATGCGTGAGTTGTTAGTTAGAGAAGCCCATGGGGAGGTTTAATGGGGCACTTTGGCATTTCTAAGACCTTAGGGGTATTGAGTGAACATTTTTATTGGCCTAAAAGGCGGAGAGATATTGAGCGTTTGTGTGATAAATGCTTTATTTGTAAAAAGGCTAAATCTAAGGTTATACCTCATGGGTTGTATACACCATTGCATGTACCTAGTGAGCCGTGTTGGACAAAATGACCCATAGCGTCACTCTTTGTACAAATCATTGTGTTGTTGTAACAAATTAACTATGTGACAAGGAAATTGCACTCTCATCATTTGTGATTAGTTCCTGGATTGAGAATGATATGAGACAGTGTTAGTCCACGAAGGATTAATCATTAAATATCTCTAGCCGGAGTATTATCGAGACAGGACATCGATAATGCGGAATAGGCTAGTTTTGCACTTGTCCGCGTTGTGAGGGCACGACGGCATAGTTCTCATATATTTAAGTATTTGATACTTATGTAAGTGCGATAGGAGGTTGTGTTTCACCGATGGTACGGGAAACAGCTTCGCTCTAGATAGACCCCTCGGAATCCCATTGGTATTATGACTATGTGTCTATGGGAGGCCGAAATCAGGGTAGGTGTATTTGGTCTTAACCTGAGACTTGCACCGCTAATGCTTACGACAATCAATATACTTTAGTTGAGGTCGTCTAGGACTCTAACCGGTTCTGTGTACGCCAATGCTGGGTATATTGAGAATCGTAGAGTATTGGGTGTGATGTCAAGACGGAAGTATCACTCCAGTCATAGTGGAGATGATGTCACGCAGGATACGGTATTAGTGCTCTTAAGTGTTGCGCAACCATCGGGATATTATGACTAGGTCATGCTTATCCCATTACAGAGACTAGTTACCAGACATCCGACATGTGCTTCGGACGGGGCAGACACTTATCCAGCCCCAGCCCTAGCACGTGACTATCCGATACTGGGCCGATATACACAATACTTAGTAGACTACGCCTGATATAGATCTTAAATATTCTTATAAGAATATGTCCGGAGAATTGGGAAGACTTGGTGCTTTGCTAGAAGCCAACCTTGTCTAATAAATCAGTAAAACGTAGTACTTGGTACTTACGTGTTCGGATACTCCGACGACTGATTTGACTACCAACATATCCGGGGATCTCATGGGTCGCTTCCCAAAGATTCACCGATGACGTATGACTCACACTTTTATTAATCTGGATTAATATGATGAGAGAGAAAATTAATCTGGGATTAATTACAGAGATATTTTATCTGGGATAAAATATCAATTTAAAGAGAGAGAATGATTAATTTGGAATTAATCGATTAATTAATATATTTGATATATTAAACGAAATTGGATTTCGACGCAAAATTAAAATTAGATTTTAATTCGGGTGAGTGAATTAATTTAGAATTAATTCGTTAGCGACATGAATAGGGATTTCGCTAGGCGTAATCATTTAATTACGACGCGACGGAAAATTCGTTAATTTAGAATTAGCGAATCTGAGCCCGAGATTATTTACGAGCGCATTCGCATTTCGAATTCGAGAGCGGCTCGTCAAATCAAGCGTCAAATCGTTAGTCGCATCAAGCGTCAAATCATGTCACTTTGAGTGATGTGACAATTGATTGGATTGATTGAGTGATGTGAGTGATGTGACTTGATGGGAGTTGTTGAAAAGCTTTTTAAAAGCTTGAGTGACATATATTAATTTAATATGTTTGGTATATGTTGAAAATTGATTTTAGAAATCAATTACTACTTTTTAATTTTAACAACTCTCTCTCTCTCTCACGTTGGTTTCATTTTGGAGCCAAAATTATCTTCCTCTCTCACGCCATTTTCTGGTTTCTAAAGGGCAGTGAACTGCCGATTGGAAGAAGCAAAAAAGGAGGGAAGCAAGTGTGTTTTGTGGCAAAACAAGAGTGTTAGCACATTCCGATATCAATGCGAAGGTGATAGGGAAGCTTACCCATGAGCCGGGAATCACTACGACGAAGCTTGGAGCTTGTTTTGATGATGAAAACCGAATCTACAGTGAGCTGTGACAGTGGACTGCTCACGCCCAAACCATTGAAGAAATCAGATTTTGTGTTGCTTCCGCGTCGCTCAACCGCTCGATGTAAGTATTCCGCACTTCAGTCACTGTATTCACTTATGATTCATGCTTGAGTTTTGATCTTGGGACCTATAGAAACTCCAACAATGGCATCAAGAGCTTAGGTTAAAAGCATGAAAACGTTAGGGCTAAAATTTGGGCAAACTTGATTTTGAGCATGATAAATTAAATTGGATGGATTTGTATGCTTAAATGTGTTTGAATTGAAGATTGATTGAGTCAATTTCAAGAAAATTTGATTGGATCATTTTTCCCCCAAATTTCCACCTTGGCCGAATTTGATACATAATTTTAATGTCTTGGGATTTTTGATTTTTGACAATTGGATGAGTTGGAAATCATTTGGGGTGATGATTTAATATCGATTGCGTAATTAATTGGATTGAATTCGAATCGGATGAAAAATCCCCAAATTGCCAAGTATGTCATAAAGCTTGAAATTGGGTAAAATTGATTTAAGCATGCAATTATGAAATTGGATGATAAAGTATGCTTGAATGTATTTTAATTGATGATTGGTTAGATCAATTTGATTAAATATTGTTTGGAACAAATTTCCCCAAAATGCTTATGTTGGCCGAATAGTAACTTAGCCCTAAAGTCTTGGAATTTTGATTTTTAATTCATTGGATGAGTTAGAATCAATTAGGATGTTGATTTAATGTCGATTGTAGGATTAATTGGATTGAAACCAAATCGGATATAAAATCCTCTCCTTGGCCGAGACTTAAAGAGCATGTAATGGGTTTGATTTTAATCAAAATGTGTTGGACATATGATGATGATAATGAGAATGATTAATTGTGTGTGATGCATCCAGAATAGGCATTGGAGCAGTTCAAGTAAAATAGTGAAGAAAACTGTTGGTTTCAAATGGGGAGAAGAGCAGGGGCGTGCATTCCAGGATCTTAAAATGAAGTTGTGCAGTGCACCAGTTTTGGTGGTACCCAACTTTGAAAAGACATTTGAGATTGAGTGTGATGCATCCAGAATAGGCATTGGAGCAGTTCAAGAAAAGCGACCAATAGCTTACTTTAGTGAGAAGCTGAATGGAGCAGTTTTGAAGTACCCCACATATGATAATGAGTTGTATGCGCTAGTGAGAGCCCTTGAGACTTGGCAGCATTATCTGTGGCCTCGAGAATTTGTGATCCATACTGATCATGAATCATTGAAGCACTTGAAGGGTTGCAGTTCATTGAGACATTTCCATACTTAATTCGCTACAAACAAGGTAAGGAAAACATTGTCGTGGACGCATTGTCGCGAAGGTATGCTTTACTTACTTCATTGAGTGCAAGAATGCTTGGGTTTGAATTTATTAAAGAACTTTATGCAAATGATACTAACTTTAGTACCATATATGCTGCATGTGAAAAGTCTACCTTTAATAAATTCTATCAACATGACGGGTTTCTGTTTAGGGAGAATAGATTATGCATTCCTGTTTGTAGTATGCGTGAGTTGTTAGTTAGAGAAGCCCATGGGGAGGTTTAATGGGGCACTTTGGCATTTCTAAGATCTTAGGGGTATTGAGTGAACATTTTTATTGGCCTAAAATGCGGAGAGATATTGAGCGTTTGTGTGATAAATGCTTTATTTGTAAAAAGGCTAAATCTAAGGTTATACCTCATGGGTTGTATACACCATTGCATGTACCTAGTGAGCCGTGTTGGACAAAATGACCCATAGCGTCACTATTTGTACAGATCATTGCGTTGTTGTAACAAATTAACTATGTGACAAGGAAATTGCACTCTCATCATTTGTGATTAGATCACCATAGATATATAAATGAAGAGAGGTCCATATGATTAGTTCTTGGATTGAGAATGATATGAGACAGTATCAGTCCACGAAGGATTAATCATTAAATATCCCTAGCCGGAGTATTATCGAGACAGGACATCGATAATGCGGAATAGGCTAGTATTGCACTTGTGCGCGTTGTGAGGGCACGACGGCATAGTTCTCATATATTTAAGTATTGGATACTTATGCAAGTGCGATAGGAGGTTGTGTTTCACCGATGGTACGGGAAACAGCTTCGCTCTGGATAGACCCCTCGGAATCCCATTGGTATTATGACTATGTGTCTATGGGAGGCCGAAATCAGGGTAGTTGTATTTGGTCTTAACCTGAGACTTGCACCGCTAATGCTTACGACAATCAATATACTTTAGTTGAGGTCGTCTAGGACTCTAACCGGTTCTGTGTACGCCAATGCTGGGTATATTGAGAATCGTAGAGTATTGGGTGTGATGTCAAGACGGAAGTATCACTCCAGTCATAGTGGAGATGATGTCACGCAGGATACGGTATTAGTGCTCTTAAGTGTTGCGCAACCATCGGGATATTATGACTAGGTCATGCATATCCGATTACAGAGACTAGTTACCAGACATCCGACATGTGCTTCGGACGGGGCAGACACTTATCCAGCCCCAGCCCTAGCACGTGACTATCCGATACTGGGCCGATATACACAATACTTAGTAGACTACGCCTGATATAGATCTTAAATATTCTTATAAGAATATGTCCGGAGAATTGGGAAGACTTGGTGCTTTGCTAGAAGCCAACCTTGTCTAGTAAATCGGTAAAACGTAGTACTTGGTACTTACGTGTTCGGATAGTCCGACGACCGATTTGACTGCCAACATATCTGGGGATCTCATGGGTCGCTTCCAAAGATTCACCGATGACGTATGACTCGCACTTTTATTAATCTGGGATTAATATGATGAGAGAGAAAATTAATCTGGGATTAATTACAGAGATATTTTATCTGGGATAAAATATCAATTTAAGAGAGAGAATGATTAATTTGGAATTAATCGATTAATTAATATATTTAATATATAAACGAAATTGGATTTCGACGCGGAATTAAAATTAGATTTTAATTCGGGCGAGCGAATTAATTTAGAATAATTCGTTAGCGACGTGAATAGTTGATTTCGCGAGGCGTATTTACGAGCGCATTCGCATTTCGAATTCGAGAGCGGCTCGTCAAATCAAGCGTCAAATCGTTAGTCGCATCAATTACTACTTTTGAATTTTAACAACTCTCTCTCTCTCTCACGTTGGTTTCATTTTGGAGCCAAATTATCTTCCTCTCTCACGCCATTTTCTGGTTTCTAAACGGCAATGAACTGCCGATTGGAGAAGAAAAATGGAGGAAGCAAGTGTGTTTTGTGGCAAAACAAGAGTGCTAGCACACTCCGAGATCAATGCGAAGGTGATAGGGAAGCTTACCCATGAGCCGGAATCACTACGACGAAGCTTGGAGCTTGTTTTGATGATGAAAACCAAATCTGCAGTGAGCTGTGACAGTGGACTGCTCAGCCCAAACCAGTGAAGAATCAGATTTTGTGTTGCTTCCTCCGCGTCGCTCAACCGCTCGATGTAAGTATTCCGCACTTCCGTCGTTGTATTCACTTATGATTCATGCTTGAGTTTTGATCTTGGGACCTATAGAAACTCCAACAATGGTATCAAGAGCTTAGGTTAAAAGCATGAAAAAGTTAGGGCTAAAATTTGGGCAAACTTGATTTTGAGCATGATAAATTAAATTGGATGGATTTGTATGCTTAAATGTGTTTGATTGAAGATTGATTGGGTCAATTTCAAGAAAATTTGATTGGATCATTTTTCCCCCAAATTTCCACCTTGGCCGAATTTGATGATAATTTTAATGTCTTGGGATTTTTGATTTTTGACAATTGGATGTGTTGGAAATCATTCGGGTGAATATGATTAATGTCGATTGCGGAATCAATTGGATTGAATTCGAATCGGACGAAAAATCCCCAAATTGCCAAGTATGTCATAAAGCTTGAAATTGGGTAAAATTGATTTAAGCATGCAATTATGAAATTGGATGATAAAGTATGCTTGAATGTATTTTAATTGATGATTGGTTGGATCAATTTGATTAATATTGTTTGGAACAAATTTCCCCAAAATGCTTATGTTGGCCGAATAGTAACTTAGCCCTAAAGTCTTGGAATTTTGATTTTTAATTCATTGGATGAGTTAGAATCAATTAGGATGTTGATTTAATGTCGATTGTGGGATTAATTGGATTGAAACCAAATCGGATATAAAATCCTCTCCTTGGCCGAGACTTAAAGAGCATGTAATGGGTTTGATTTTAATCAAAATGTGTTGGACATATGATGATGATAATGAGCATGATTAATTGTGTGAATTGATGTTTTAGAAATGTTAATTTGGGTGATTAATCATGATATACACTTTAGGTAATTAAATTGCGAAATTGGATTTGTGTAATTTAATTAATTGGGCTAATTTTGGAAATTGAGCTTGAATTGTTGTTATTGGGCTTATTGGGCTTTGTTGTACAAAGTTTGTTTTAGGCAAAAATTGGTTGGATCCAATTGGGCCCAAAACCGCATCCATAAAGCCCAAATGAACATAATGGACCTTTATGATTTAATTGGGCCTAATGGGCCAAAATTAATTTAAAGGCTTATGGGGTAAATCCCGGATTGGACTTTGGTTGCGGGTTTGACCCGAGTTGACCAAAAGACCACGCCTTAAGAAATTAATTAAAAGCCCATTAGACTTTAATTAAATTAATATTGGATATTAATCGGGCTTTGAGACCCGTAGCGATTAAATTTGGAATTTAAGTCGAAAAGGGTTTATTATTAAAGTGTGTTATTTAATTTGGAATTAAATACAAATTGAATTGGATTTAATTGTGTAGTTTAATTTAATTCGGGAATTCGTACTTTAAGTACTTATTCGCAAAAACGAGTTTGACTCGAACAAAATCAAATCGTTGTTTGAACATTGGATGATCACTAATTATCAAGATTAATTAATTGGATTAGATTGATTGATAACATGCTTGAGTGAATACATGGTTGTGATGCATGAATAATGTATATCGGATGGATATTAGATGGGTGGGGCAATTTTAGAATTGTTGTAATAAATTTGATTTATTAATTGGACCTGCGTGTCCAGCCTTATCACCTCTTATTCTTTGTATTCTCTTCTCACCTATTCCCCTCAATGTAATGAGGTTTCTTTAAAGTGTAGTGTAACGGGTAGAAGAAAATTTTGTGCTAGCGGGAGAGAGAAAGTGAGAGATTTGATCTAGGATCAATGTGTAAAATATCCATCCGCATATCATTATTATTTTATCATATGCGCTTTATTATGTGTTTAGAATGCATGTTTAAGGGTGTATGATGATGAGACCTTAACAAAAATAATAAATTGGTTGCCAATTTGCACACGAAAAGCCCTCATCAAATATCATGCGTCTTTTCCTTCCATTGAGTGATTCTCACTCAAGATCCGAGACGGCATTGGGTTATTGGCCAAAGTCAAGCCCTTTGTCTGTCGAAGATGTGTTTGAATCACGAAGGCTTTGTTACATGTCAGTGTCTTGTCCAAGTTGTGGTTTGTTGGCCAAAGTCAAGACCACTTCTTGTCCATCGACATTGATTACGAAGCTTTCCATGGTCAATGGGTCACGCTTGACTGGGATCACTAGGTTTGTTGTGCCAAAGCCAAGGCCTAGTTGATTCAGAGGAAATAGGTTAGGGTATATATTGGATATATAGGCATATATATGATATATGTTTAGGACTTGGATGTCCACCTACTGGATCTAGGAATTGGATTGGATCCAATTGATCTTAGAGATCTACCTAGTTAATTATCATACAATTTGTTGGCCAAAGTCAAGATGTGTGATATTTAACGGGATCCTAGCCCACTAGGAAACACGGTTTCCCGAGTACTCGACAGAGGGTTAGAGGCTCGCCGAAAAATAGTGGGAGGCAAGAATTGAATTTGCAATATTCGTTCAATTACTCGCCATACGCGCTCATTCAAATTATTTCGTCGTAATATTAAATGTTAGTTGGACTAATATTTAAATTGTTGTTTTAATAAACAGTTGGACTGTATTATACTTGATTATATATAATTGGATTATATTAATCAATATATTTGAATTAATTAATTTCAGTTTACAGTTGATTTTATAATTGGATTATAGTAATCAATGTAATTGAGGTTAATTAATTTGGATTATATTTGATTATATAGTTGGACTATTATAATCATTATAATATATATAGTACCACTAATCGTTGATTAAATAGTTGGACTATTGTAATCAAGATAAAATTGAAAAGTTGGATATTTAAAATATAATCTGGGATTAAAATATTTTAAATGATTTAATTTTCAAATTGGGAATAAATAATAGGTTACTTTATTTGATAAAATAACTATTATACTTACTACGCCCAAAATTAAGCAAAATAAGTAGAGCATAAAATCTTTGGAAGATTTATGTGATAATGACTTTAATGCTTAATTTAATATACTTGTCATAAATCTAATTTTAGATTTAAGAAGTATTAAAATTGCAATTTATAATTCTTGGAGAATTAATTGACTATTCTAGAGGAGATAAAGTCAAAGTTTGCAATTGGGCATGTAGCACGAGGTGCACATCGTTTCGATATTCTAAAAACCCAAGGCTTGGCCTAAGGTTCCTAAAATATTGAAAAGGATAATTGACATATACCAAAGTGACTACCATTTGGATATGGCAGACACGAAGGAATTAAAGAAAGGGCAAGGCTCTGACTTTAAAAATGTTTGTCAAAGTTATGTTCACAACTAGTATTGAAATTAGATTTAAATACTTAGTGTGGTACATAAAATATATGTATTGATGTTCAGAATCTGCTTTGAGCAGGATACTGACTTCAAGCTGAGATTGCTCTGTGAATCGGAAACGGGACGAAAGTCGCTGTTTCGACCGTAGATACCTAAGTTTAGGAACTACCTTTTCGGTGTGTACTTAAATTAGGAACTGTTATAATGTAACTAGTTTGACTAGAGACATTATCTCTATATCAGTGTTTAATCCATTGTGGATAAACCTTTATATTCTAGAACACTAAATGTTTCATTATATAAAGATGATACTGAGATAAACACATTAGATGTGAATAACAGAATTTATATTTTGAATATAATAAAAATCTCAAAACATATAAAATGACAAATAAATAGCTCAAATTGATTTGATCAAGTAGAGACTTATTTGTGGCATTGTTGTCTGGGACACAATCGAACAAGACTCGTATATCCACACTTTCGAAGAGTGGGTACTCGGACTGTTTTGATTCCAATCAAATAAAGTCTACGAATCTAGTTTAATGGGCAATGTGCCTAAAACACTATTTACTTAGTAAAAGTGTAAGTGCCACCGATCTGTTAGCCCTATTCATGGTGAAGTTAGTGGGCCCATATCTAGCTAGGCTAGATGTGAACATGAATGTTTCGTGACCTTAACGGATGTGGCATCGCATTATGGTTAGGTGTTTCTTTTGAAGAACACAAATCGGAAACTTTTAGAGTTTCGACACGAAATAGACAAACAGATCGGCTATAGTATTATACCGTCACGGTAAGACCGTAATGGAAAATACTTAAGCAATAAGTTTCTTATATACTTGAAAGAGTATAGTATTCTTTCAAATGAGGACTCCTACCGGAACACGTCAAAGTGACGGTGTGTCCGAACGGATTAACCGAATCATGTTAGACATGATAAGGCTAATCATGAGTCGCTCTGAGCTACCATTTCCTTCAACGGATAAGTTTTAACAGTGCAATAACTTATTTAGAATAAAGTTCTATTAATAATTTGTTTGACAAATATCATATTAGATATGAACAGGAAAGAAACCGGGTTTCTCATTCCTGACCATTTGGGATGCTAGGCATATGTTTGGATAATACCAAACTAAAACCTAAATTGGATAAGTGCCAAAATTGGTTATCCTAAAGGAAACCATAAGTATAGTACTTATAAATCTCACATGAGAACAATATGATTGTTGCTCACCATGCGGTTTTCCTAAGAGGAATACCGATATGCAGTGGTCAGTGGGAGGATGGTGATACTCGATGAAAATTGGAGTAATACTGTTCGAGGCACGAAATCCTTAATGGAACACATATAGTTCATCAATGATGAATTTATACCATTAATCTTCGAATACACAAGAACCGCGTAGATCGGAGAGAGTCAGAAAACAACCTAGGGTATGGGTTTCTGATCTCACCTCATAAAGATGTTAATCTTTTAAGGTATACCAACTGACTACGTATGAGGTAGTGATACAAGGTATCGACTCCCTATTATGACAAAGTGTCATGAGTCCGAAATGGATTCCATGTATATCAACAAGTTTGGATACTAGTTGATGTACCATAAGACATTGTGCCTATTGGTACTTTATAAGTCTTCAAGGAAGACATACATGGAAGGCAACATACCAACGTACTAAGCTAGGCTTGTAAAGAAAAGGTAGAGTTATCAACATTGTGTTGATTCCGACGAAACCTTTTACCTGTTGCCATTGTAAATCCATTTGGATAATGCTTGCTAAAGCTGTGTATTTCATTTATGAAATATGACAGCTTAACGGAAAATCGCTTTCCTGAAAAGGAAACCTTTTGGAGGATTCTTACAACATCCTGACGATTTTGTATAACCGACAAACAAGGTTTGCGGGTTATTCGATCCATGTTTGGATTGAAGCAAGCATAAGGTTCTTGGAACTGACGTTTTGATGTAATCATAATGGTTTATGATTTAATTCAAAACGAAATGATTCTTGTGTATATAAGGAGGTTAGTGGGAGCGCACTGACAGTGAAATTCCCAATAAAGCAATCGGTGAAAGCTTGTCTTTCATAGATATTCTTTCATAGAAATTCTCCGTAGAATTCTTGGGAGTAACAACCTTTATTCAAGGAATAAAGATCTACTGGGCTAGATTTGGAGTTGTTAACACTCTCTGAGAAATTGTACATTGAATAATATACGTAACCTGATGTCTCATACGCTTTGAGCATATGGAGTCACAATCAGGACAATCCAAGTGATAGTCACTGGATTGAAGTTAAAAACATCTGTTAGTATCTTAGAGAACTAAAGATGCTGTCTTAAATTATGGAGTAGGAGAACTTGAAGTGACTAGGATCACTGCTGCAAGTTTCCAAACCGGTAAATACTGCGGTACTATAAAGTTTGAATAACGGGACAGTGAGCTGGAAATATTCCTAGCAAGATAACTGTTGCCGAATAAACAACAAATGCAGATTATTGCTGCAGCTGAGACAGCAATAGAAGCCATTTGGATCGATAATAAATCTAATTAGATTAGATATAGTTCTGTTAGCGGCTGAGTTAGGCGTCATCACCGGCTAAAGAATTAATGGTCTCATCGACGATCCAGATATATACTTCGATATTCATCTGATTCGTTCGGATCATACATCATGGCGATGTGATGATCGTGTAAATCGCGTCAGACGATAATCATGCAAATCCGCTGACGAAAACTTTTCCTCAGCAATTTGAGCGAACCGTACATAGTTCGGGTGTGGGACATTTGAGTGACTGGCTATGTGCCAAGTGGGAGATTGTTGGACAAAATGACCCATAGCGTCACTATTTGTACACATCATTGTGTTGTTGTAACAAATTAACTATGTGACAAGGAAATTGCACTCTCATCATTTGTGATTAGATCACCATAGATATATAAATGAAGAGAGGTCCATATGATTAGTTCCTGGATTGAGAATGATATGAGACAGTATCAGTCCACGAAGGATTAATCATTAAATATCCCTAGCCGGAGTATTATCGAGACAGGACATCGATAATGCGGAATAGGCTAGTATTGCACTTGTGCGCGTTGTGAGGGCACGACGGAATAGTTCTCATATATTTAAGTATTGGATACTTATGCAAGTGCGATAGGAGGTTGTGTTTCACCGATGGTACGGGAAACAACTTCGCTCTGGATAGACCCCTCGGAATCCCATTGGTATTATGACTATGTGTCTATGGGAGGCCGAAATCAGGGTAGGTGTATTTGGTCTTAACCTGAGACTTGCACCGCTAATGCTTACGACAATCAATATACTTTAGTTGAGGTCGTCTAGGACTCTAACCGGTTCTGTGTACGCCAATGCTGGGTATATTGAGAATCGTAGAGTATTGGGTGTGATGTCAAGACGGAAGTATCACTCCAGTCATAGTGGAGATGATGTCACGCAGGATATGGTATTAGTACTCTTAAGTGTTGCGCAACCATCGGGATATTATGACTAGGTCATGCATATCCGATTACAGAGACTAGTTACCAGACATCCGACATGTGCTTCGGACGGGGCAGACATTTATCCAGCCTCAGCCCTAGCACGTGACTATCCGATACTGGGCCGATATACACAATACTTAGTAGACTACGCCTGATATAGATCTTAAATAATCTTATAAGAATATGTCCGGAGAATTGGGAAGACTTGGTGCTTTGCTAGAAGCCAACCTTGTCTAGTAAATCGGTAAAACGTAGTACTTGGTACTTACGTGTTCGGATAGTCCGACGACCGATTTGACTGCCAACATATCTGGGGATCTCATGGGTCGCTTCCCAAAGATTCACCGATGACGTATGACTCGCACTTTTATTAATCTGGGATTAATATGATGAGAGAGAAAATTAATCTGGGATTAATTACAGAGATATTTTATCTGGGATAAAATATCATTTAAAGAGAGAGAATGATTAATTTGGAATTAATCGATTAATTAATATATTTGATATATTAAACGAAATTGGATTTCGACGCGGAATTAAAATTAGATTTTAATTCGGGCGAGCGAATTAATTTAGAATTAATTCGTTAGCGACGTGAATAGTGATTTCGCTAGGCGTGATCATTTAATTACGACGCGACGGAAAATTCGTTAATTTAGAATTAGCGAATCCGAGCCCGAGATTATTTACGAGCGCATTCGCATTTCGAATTCGAGAGCGGCTCATCAAATCAAGCGTCAAATCGTTAGTTGCATCAAGCGTCAAATCATGTCACTTTGAGTGATGTGACAATTGATTGGATTGATTGGATTGATTGAGTGATGTGAGTGATGTGACTTGATGGGAGTTGTTGAAAAGCTTTTTAAAAGCTTGAGTGACATATATTAATTTAATATGTTTGGTATATGTTGAAAATTGATTTTAGAAATCAATTACTAATTTTTAATTTTAACAACTCTCTCTCTCTCTCACGTTGGTTTCATTTTGGAGCCAAAATTATCTTCCTCTCTCACGCCATTTTTTGGTTTCTAAAGGGCAGTGAACTGCCGATTGGAAGAAGCAAAAATGGAGGGAAGCAAGTGTGTTTTGTGGCAAAACAAGAGTGCTAGCACACTCCGAGATTAATGCGAAGGTGATAGGGAAGCTTACCCATGAGCCGGGAATCACTACGACGAAGCTTGGAGCTTGTTTTGATGATGAAAACCGAATCTGCAGTGAGCTGTGACAGTGGACTGCTCACGCCCAAACCAGTGAAGAAATCAGATTTTGTGTTGCTTCCGCGTCGCTCAACCGCTCGATGTAAGTATTTCGCACTTCCGTCGTTGTATTTACTTATGATTCATGCTTGAGTTTTGATCTTGGGACCTATAGAAACTCCAACAAGCCGTGGGTAGATGTATCAATGGACTTTATATTGGGTTTACCTAGGACTAGGCATGGTAGAGATTCCATCTTTGTAGTGGTCGATAGGTTCAGTAAGATGGCACACTTTATAGCATGTCATAAAACTGATGATGCCGCTAACATTGCTGACTTATTCTTTAGAGAAGTGGTACGACTCCATGGAATTCCACGGAGTATAGTTTCAATCGTGATGTTAAATTCCTTAGTCACTTTTGGAATGTTTTATAGGGTAAGTTAGGAACAAAACTTTTGTATTCTACTACTTGTCATCCCCAAACTGATGGACAGACTGAAGTGGTTAATAGGACTTTGACTCAGTTATTGCGTACCATTGTCTCTAAGAACTTGAAAATTTGGGAGGATTTTTTGCCTTTTGTTGAATTTGAATATAATCATAGCATTCATTCTTCCACATCTTATTCACCATTTGAAATTGTTTATGGTTTTCAACCACTAACTCCATTAGATTTGTTATCATTGCCTGTTGATGAGCATGCAGGGTTAGATGGAAAAAAGAAAGCTGATTTGGTGAAACACATACATGAGAAAGCAAGAGAGCACATACAATGAAAGAATAAACAATATGTTTCTCATGCCAATAAGGGAAGAAAACGTGTGGTATTTCAACCTGGAGATTGGGTTTGGGTACACATGCGAAAGGAAAGATTTCCTGAACAACGTAAATCCAAGCTACAACCGATAGGGGATGGTCTATTTCAAGTCTTGGAACGGATTAATGACAATCCATACAAGCTGGATTTACAAGGTGAGCATAATGTGTCTGTGACATTTAATGTTTCTGACTTAACTCTTTTTAATGTAGGTACAGATTCGAGGTCGAATCCTTTTCAAGAGGGAGGGAATGACATGAATCCAGCAACTCAAGGAACATTAGATCATTTGCAATTGCCAACAGGTCTAATCACACGCCAAATAGCTAAGAAGATCAGAGACGTAATGGCGGGGCTAGCACAGAATGCAATGGTCGAGTGTGACAGACAACTCTGGGGCATATTGGCATCACATGAGGGCTTTAATGGAGTGGGTCCAGAGCTATTTCACTTGACTCAAGTCATACCAGAGTAACGCACCAGCAATCCTGAAGCCGAGTATATTTTTAACGGATCAAGCCGATTCAAGCTCGACACTAAATATTCGGCCAAGACAAGACTTATTGGACTTTATGACACATCATTATGCCTTTATACATGGAAGCCACGAATTTGGAGGACTTTTGGTGCAATGAAACAACTTTAGACAAATTTGGAAAAGTTTTCCACATTTGTTGACTTTTAGGATTTTGTGTTTTTACTTTAGACTTTTTTGGCAAAGTTATTTATTAAGTCTTTGTTTGTTATTGATTAAGTTTTTGTTTTTTTTGACTTTGTGTTTGTTATTAAATGTCTATTAAGGGCATGGCCATTTAATAGCCATTAGTTAGCAACTTAGGGTGTTTTGGTCATTTTGCACCGATTAGGGTTTCTTTCATTGTACTATTTAAACTCATTTCATCTTAATGAGAAGCTAATCATCAAATTTCGAAATTCATCTCCATTGAGAGCTTGGCTTTGTCCAAAAATTGCTTAAGGGATGGATTCCCTTTATTTTATGCAATCGACTTATCTAAGGCGTGGCAACCTTAGTGGTGTCTCTGTGCTAGCAGAACACCTAAAGGAATCATCTTAAGGGTTCTCAAAGACAAGTTCTTTGTGGCCTTGGAAGAGTTTTGTTCCTAAAAAATCAAATTCGCGGTTCTTGGGAATTTGTCCGTTACGAGGGGTTTGCTTGGCCTAATCCTCCAAGTGAGTTCTGCGGCACTATGTTTTGGGGAAAATTAATCCTATCAATTTTTCACAATTCCAACAATGTACAAATCCAATTGAACATCATACAAGCTCAACCAAACCATCAATTTAAGAAAATACATACTCCAAGCATAAATTCCAAAATTAAAGTCCATGAACCCTAGAATTCCAAATCAAACTTACGTGTCTCTGATACCATTGTAAGTGTTCCTAGAACATGCCAAGATCGTCTAAGAGTCATTTGTGTATGAATAAAATCAAAAGAGTTGCGGAAAATACGCACATTGATCGGATGAGTTCAAAACTTTTTATGCAATTCGGTAGAAGCTCCAAGCCTACTTGAGTGTTTCCAACACTTGGGTGAGTTTCCATATCACCTTGATTCACTCGTTTAAGTGCTAGCGTGAAAAAAAAAAGGAAAGAAAAATTTCTCCAAGAGAAGCTCTATGTTCTGCAATTGAGAGAGAATGGAAATAGTGTCCATTTTTTATTTCTAAAATCATATCTCCAAAATGACTTCAAAGTTGGTGTATGTCTTTTAAAAAATTAAAGACAAAATGTGTTGGAATAAGCTTGAGTGTAGAGAAAGCAATCCAAGATTTAATTCTCAACCACTTACCAAATTCCATCAAGTGTCAAACACTTTGATGTAAGTTGGTGGGTCCCACTTGAAATTCCAAATTTAAGTCGGATAATCCAACACGCAACTTCGCTCGGGCCCGGGTTCGTTTAATTCCAAATTAAGCAAATTATCGTTGCGACTTAATTAAATCCAATTTAATTAAATAATAATGCATCGCAATATTATTATGTAAGTCGCTTACGAATTAATTCTAAATTAATTCGTTCGCTTGAATTAAAATCTAATTTTTATTCCGCTTTGAAATCCGATTTCATTTAATATATCTAATATATTATTTTAGCCCAATTAAATAAATTAAATAGTAAAATATAATTTCACTATTAAATTTACTTTACCGATTAATTCTAAATTAATCGCGTCCTCTCTTCTCGACGAATTTAATCCCAGATAAATTCTCGACGCAATTAATCCCAGATTAATTCTTTCTCTTTTAATTAATCCCAGATTAATTTATTGCCGTAATTCATCCCAGATTAATTTTCTATTCGAGTCAAATCTCAACGGTGAATCTTCGAGAAGCGACCCAAGAGATCCCTGGATATGTTGGCAGTAAATACGGTCATCAGACTATCCGAATACGTGCATACCCAATACCACATTCTCACCGATTTACAAGACATGGTTGGCTTCTAGCAAAGCACCGTGCCTACCCAATTCTCCACAAATATTCTTTAAAGGAATATGTAATCTTTGTCATGCGTAGTATACGTAGTATTGCGTATTACGATCCAGTGCTAGGCCTGGGGCTAGAATTGTGTCTGCCCCATACGAAACATATATCGGATCTCTGGTAACTAGTCTCTATAATCGGATAATCATGACCTTGTCATATTATCCCGATAGTTGCAACATATAAGAGTACCAGTTCTGTATCCTGCGTGATCATCATCTCCATATGACTGAAGTGATACTTCCATCTTGACATCACATCCAATACACTACGATTCTCAGTATACCTAGAAGAGGCATACATAGAACCTGTTAAAGCCCCGAACGACCAAAACCAAAATATACTGATCATCGCAAGTATTAGAGATACAAGTCTCAGGTTAAGACCAAATACACCTACCCTGATTCGGATTCCCATAGACACATAGTCATACTACCAATGGGATTCCGAGGGGTCTATCCAGAGCGAAGCTGTTTTTGTACCATCGGTAAACAGAACCTCTTATTACACTTGCATGAGTATCCAATACCCAAATATATGAGAACTATGTCGTTATGCTTCCATAACACGCACAAGTGTAATACTAGTATATTTTGTATTATCGATGTCCAGTCTCGATAATACTACGATTAGGGATATTTAATGATTAAACCTTACGTGGATTAATATTGTCTCATATCATATTAATCCGGTACTAATCATATGGACTTTTATCATTTATATATCCCGGTAATCTAATTACAAATGATAAAATAGAAATTTCATTTGTCACATAGTTAATTTGTACAACAACACCATGTTCTGTACAAATAGTGATGCTATTGGTCATAATTGTCCAACACCGCAAATTAACCACAAACAACAATATACCCGTGAAAAATAAAGGGGACAAAAAGAAAATATAACAAAAATAGAAAAATTATTCTTATGGATTTAAAAACCTTCGATGTTTAAACCTATTGTTTGCTCTCATACACTTGAAGATTTCCTATGAGATCCTCTTGTTTAAGGTAATGTAAATATTTATTCTCTTCAATGATAGTGATCTTAGACAAAAACCTTTCAGGTATAGATCTAAGGATTTTACGAACTATCATATTCAGAGGAATAGACTCTCCTAAGTTAAAACTGAAATTAACAACGTCGTTAATCTTATCATAAAACTCATCAAACGTTTCATCCTCTTTCATTCTAGCAACTTAAAACCTAGTAGCAAGCTCTTGGAGTCTATTGTTCTTAATGAACAGTGTGCCCTCATGAACAACCTGAAGGATGTCCCATGCGCAATCTCACACATAAAGACTCTCTTAAACTCAGCAAAGCAAACAGTAGCATGAATAGCATTAATGGTTTTATTGTTCCTTTTTCTCTCTTCAGACTCCTCTTTTGCCCAAGTGAGCCTATCTTTAAGGGAAGTGACCTATTAATCATGACCACAAGAGGTTTCCACCCATACAATACTGATATCCATACCCTCTCATCCAGGGATTGGGAACGCTCTCATGCGAACCTTCCAATTAGGGTACTATGTCCCATCAAAGAACGAAGGATAATTTCAAGGGTTGACTTTTATCTACAACAAAAGGATCAATGATTGAATTCAGGCTCTGATACCAATTGAAAATTCAATAGTTTTATGGTTCTGACCCTATGCGGAAATTAAAATCTAACACCACTAACTAAGACAAGTCCTAAATTAATGTTTCTATAGCTAAGTCTAAACACCATAAGTCTAACTAATTACCACACTAAGAATTAATGCAATAATAAAGCGCGAAAAGTAAATAAGTAATCGACACAATCAGCACCAAGATTTGTCGACGTAGTGGAAAATTATTGAGAGTAAAAAATCATTCTGGGTATAAGCTACCACCCGAATCTTTTATAATAGTGAAAACTTACAGCGATGGTATAAGACATATAGCAACAAATTTACTGACTCAAATATCTCTAGACTGTAATAACCCAAAAATCTCCTAGAGCCCGCACTAAGCAGCCTTCTTCAGAACCTCTGAAGTCTTTGAGTGAATCTAATCTGCGAATTTTCGACACCAGAACACCGACTACAAAAACCCTCCTCAAAGAACAAGAGTAAAGTGCCTAAGATTGTGTTTAAATAGGTAGGGTATTCAAAGAACAAGATCACCAAACAAAGAAGACAGGGAAATCAAGAAGTCTTCAAGGTGATACCAGGAAACAAAAGTTGTGTAATCTTTAAGAATTGTGTTTCCAGCCAATCAACCAACCAAGAGTAAAGTGTCTAAGACTGCATTAAAATAGGTAGGGTTTTTCTTGTCCAAAAAAACCTTGAAAACGCGTTTACAATATCGAACGTAGCACAAACAAGCTTCTAATATCTTCATGCAAAGTCTTCCAAATACTAATCTAATTGCTTCGAGATCTTCAAGACTCATTACAACCCAATGAAACGTGTTTTATTATGGTAGTTGCCAACAAACATGGAACCAAGAGATAGACACATACACACATATATATATATATATATATAATTGCAACTGTACATGGAACAAAATTGAGCCATAAACTAACTAGATGTTAACCTTAAAAAGTAAAAACAAAGAAAAGGAAACACATATTTTTTAAATTACAATAAAATCATAAAATTTAGCACACACAAACTAGTGTATATCTATAGTTGCACTTGGATAAAGCATTCAAGAGCAAATATCCAACTTATTTCGTCTGTTACAAGTAAACAAAGAAATCAAAATTTTTCACATATATAATTTGACACGATCAAGTACTATTTTGAGTGAATCACACCGGAACAGTTTTAGCAGTATCATTCTCGGGCCTGTCTGCCTCGCCATTATCTTCATTCTCACCCGACAACTCCTCAAGCGATTTTCCCTTTGATTCCGGCACACACAAAGTACATATCATACCAAGAAAATTGATAACCCCAAGCATGATTAGCGAGTTCTTGACTCCAATGCCAGCTGGGTAACCGGCATCTCTCTTCGAAAGGTCTTTGCTTTGAGCAGCATAGAGGAAACCGAATGCACCTACTATAGCACCCGCCTTACCAGCCGCGGCTGATATTCCGTGGCAGGTTGATCTCAATCTTGCCGGGAAAATCTCCGCTGGCACAACAAATGTTGTGGCATTTGGTCCAAAGTTAGCAAAGAAGAAGGTTAATGAGTAGATAATGACGAATCCGATTCTGTTCGGTTTCAATGTCCAATGATGGTAAGGGATAGCAAGAGCAAACATAAAGACTGTCATGAAGAAGAAACCCATCATTTGAATGGCGAACCGCCCCATGTAATCGATCAAAGCAACTGTGAACCAATACCCTGGGACTGTACTGCATAGAGCTATAAGTGTTTGTGCCCTCGCAATCTTGTACACTTCATGAATTGCATTCATTGTAGCTGCCGGAGGAATCCATCCGATTGCACTGAAAATATCTTTTTGGAAAAGATTTTGGCTGTAAAATGCTATGTCTAGTAAGAACCAAGTGGATGCGGTTCCGAACAAGTGAAGGCCGTGGCGTTTTACAAATTCCCTGGAGAATAAACCAAAGGAGTTGCTATCCTTTTGGGCTAATTTTGCTACTTTGTCCTCCTCAGCTTCGAGCTCTACTTGCAAAACCTTTGACATGTCCGCCGCAGCTTGTTTCGCGTTCTTGGCGACAAGAGCTGTGTAACGAGCGGTTTCAGGCATCCGCATACGCCAGTAGTAAGTAAGAGCAGCTGGGAGAGCACCAACCATCAAGACAATTCGCCATACGTAGTCAGCTTCCGGCACAGTTGAGCCTACGGGATCAACTGAATACGGAAGGGCCTTGAACTTATGATCAAACGCTGATGAAACAATTAGAGCCACAATCCCACCGCCTAATATACCGAAACCTTGCATCGCAAAGACTGCAGCAATGAAAGCACCGCGAGTCTTCTTGTTTGCATATTCGGACATGATAGTAGCTGATAGTGGATAGTCACCTCCAATGCCGAAACCAAGCCAAAACCTGAAGAAGCAAAGGGTTGTCATGACACCCTTGCGGATTTTCCGAAGGAAAGGCCTGAAGCAATTGAGCTGATGACCATAAGAATAAGGGTTATCCCATAAACTTTTTTGCGGCCTAATTTGTCACCGAGCCATCCGAAAAAGAGCTGGCCGGCTAAAGTACCACAAAAGGCGACCCCGTTTACAGCAGCTGACACGTTGGGAGGCAGTGTCCCAGGCTTCGGGTGACCGTCAACGTGGTAGTAGATGCGACCGAGGAGCTTGGTGACTAAGGAGATGCAAAACAAATCGTATGCATCTGTGAAGAATCCCATTCCAGCAATAACAATTGCTGTGAAATGGTACAATTGAGTCTTTGCTACATCAAGTGCATTAAGCACAGTCAATTGGTCTCCAGCCATGGCTAGATTCTTTGTTTGTATAGCTTGTGTTAATTAGTCTTCCTTCAAGAGAAATTTAATTTTCCTGCATAATTGTAAGCATCAAATCAATAACTCTGTAGAATAAATGAATGCAACCAAAAATCAAAAATCAAATTTGTTTTGCATTCTTCTTCCAGGATGGAAAAACTAACACTATGAATTTTGGGTGGAAAATGAAATTTTTTAAATTTCAGGTGGAAAAATAGAACACTTTAATAGAAAATTTCGGATTCATTTGTCATTTTGGGGTAAAGATTAACGTCTCCAACAGTTATATTTAAGGATCACAGTTATTCTGAATCAGATTTAATACAAAAATAATAATATCATGATTTGGAATTAAAATAATTAACTTTTTTATTTTATAATTTTATTATATTTTTAAATTTATATTATTTTGAATGATTTGCGAATTGTAAATATTTTTTTGGAAGTTAAATTAGCATTGTTTAATTATGAATATTATTTTATTTTATTTTGGATATTTAAATTAAAAAACTTAAATTTTTTCTTAAAAAAATACAAAAATCTTGATTTTTTTTTACTGATTTGGATATTAAAAAATCCGCACAGATAATACTCCATCCAAATCCATAAAAATATAATATGGATATGGATTCGGATCTATATATATCCAAATTTGTATTATGACATCCAAAGATATATGTTTTCTATCATTTTTCTAGTCAAAATTATATTTGCTCATTCATTGAAACTTTATGAGTACTTTAGCCAAGTGAATTCGGATCTGAATCTATGCATATCTTACAAATCTAAAGCTCATTTGTATTTTTTAAAGTAGATACAATTTTTTTTAGATATTTTCAGATATAACTGTCATCTATGTATATAGTCATTGGAAAACTTAATCTTCAACCTCAAAAGGCCGATGAAGACTGGTTTTCAAATTTTTTTAATATATAAATTTTTTTAAATTCATAATTCTTCACTTGAAATTTATCAACATATATTAAAATGTTCTTTTTCTACCAGAAATTAAAAGAGTGTTCACTTTTCCACCATGAAGTTATCAAATGACCGAAATACCCTTATGACGTCAGTAAAATTCTAGCGTCGTTAACGTTTGGGTGGAAAAGTGAACACTTTTTGAATTTCGGGTGGAAAACTGAATATTTTAAAAGTTTTTGAATTTGACTGCACTTTAACCAATATTTGAGTGTAAAATTGATAATTTCCGAGATAAAAAAGGAATTAGAACATCTAATTAGAGGACAAAATGGGATGGTGTTGAACTTTAGCTTTGTATTGATTTATTTATTTTTTTATAAATTATGATCATTACTTATTAGATCATAATTTATAAATAAATGAATCTTAACCTTCCATTGTTATACATGCGACAAAATGAGCATGAAAAAAGAAGTAAATAATTAGCATGAAAAATAATAAAATTACAGCTCGAAAACTAACATAACAAAACCATTAGCAGCCTTAACAAGATGCCTCTAAATTTATCAAACTCCATCAGCTCCGAAAGTTGTTTTATATTTTATTTACTATTACAATTATTTTTCTTACGTAAGTAAAGCGAAACACACAGAAAATCTATCTTTAACACGAATCAACGTTTCCTGCAAATTAAATATACAGAAGTTCTCAAGAGAAAAAGAATAATGATATTACTAAGATTCTAATCACTCCAAAAGATGGAATCAAAAAGACCATATATCTACACGCACACACAAAGAAATGAATTTTGAAAAAGAATTTTCAGTTTACTCATAAAGTTAACTTTTAGGATCCATAAAAACAGCTCCCTAAAAGCAAGGAAATGCTCAGCTTTCCATTTCATCAAAAGCTTAAAACAAAAGTAATTATGTGTGTGTTTAAGAGAGAGACTGACCTGTACTTGAAGCAAAGGAAAGAAGAGGAGATGATGAGAATTTGGTTGTGTTGGCCTTCTATTTAAGTGGGTGAGAGAGCACACAAGGAGCAGAATCAGCTCCGGCATCTAATGGCATATACCTTCAATTTTCAATATAAATTATTGTCAACGATCCTTGCAGCCTTGTTTTTATCTTTAATTTCTTAATTTATAGTCCTTAAAATTAACTATGTGCCAATTGCCAGGTTATTTTCTGCGATATTTCCCCTGTATACAAATTTCCTATGGCAGTATATCCGTCACAATTTACAAGACATGCTGTTTTATTCAGTTAATGTCGAGCTTTGTCTCTTTTTTGTTTTTTACACTTTGGTTTGTTTGGTCATCTTTATCCTATATTTTATTTATTTGGATTTTGGAGTTAATAGCTTATGGGCATATAATTCATGTTAATTATCTGCAAATTAAGTTATTTTGACAAATAGATATATAAATTTTGCAGCTCATGCACATGCATGCTGGCAATCAAGCCTAAAACAATGTCCCATGATTCAGTGTCTGCTAGGAGGCTTAATTACCAATTAACTTTTGGGTCATAGGTTGCAGAAATTGTAAGCTCCTTTTATGGCTCCACTTGTTTTAAAATAGAAAACAACTAATCAAAAATGATAAGTCTACAAGAAATTCAAATTTGAAGAAGAGAATTTCTTGCCACATGCCTATTGGTGCCGTGATTGATTAATTAAGTCTATAGTCAAATTTGTGAAATATACAGAGTAATTGAGCTGTGTATGTTTTTTTTTTTTTAATATTTAAGGAATGGTCAACAACATCGATACATCCACTAGCAGATGTGAACATCAATACAAGCAAGAAATAGGAGTACCATCATAATGGGAACAAGCATTATTACAAGGTCATTAATTACATATTATACTTAAAAGTAGTATTATGTTATTTGTTTTTTCCTTATTATTGCCGGCTTGCATATAGCTAGACATGAACGAAATTGATATAATTTTGTTCTTGTACTATTTTAATTTTAATAATTATTCTTTTGTTAAAAACTAATTTGCACAAATTCCATCTTCTCAAAAGGCAAAAGTCCCAAATGATTAAATTCCATTTACTGGTCAAATTTGCATTATCTAATCTGTCACAATCTTGATTCGCAATCAAATTAATTAGCTTGTTAACACATACCAAAGGGGGAACAAATCCGTCCTTTGTACTTAAACATCAAAGAAATTGAAGTCATTGAAAATCGAAAATTTTTATAAGCATTCACATTTAATTAACATAATTGAAGCCGTGTTCTGTAATTAATTTTGAAATTATGTAAAGTTCTCACCCTATACATTTATTGGGAATAGGTGTAACCAATGGGATTATAAAAATCTATTATATCTAAGACACATCTGGTTGATGGTATTTTCAAGCACTATTGTATTTAAGTAGCATAGCAGGGGTAAAAGGGTAACTCCCTTCTTGATCGAGACCATTAATGCCGACTCGACCATTCGATGTTGCATGCGCCAACGGTAAGGGACCGATCACTTTATGATCGGTTACCGACCACTTAAGCTCGGATGACCGGTCATTATCAGATCGGTGGCAGCATTTTCAGTTCAGAGGACCATTGTGACCGACCTCTTGAAAACCAAGCAGATGGCAAGATATGTTCCAGGTGATAAGTCATCCTATTTTTACGAGATAAGATGATAAATCATCCTATTTTTATGGGATAAGATGATAAGTCAGTGTTCTTATAGAATTCAGATGAAGGCGAAGGTAGTTTCGGCCAAGAAGTCTTGTGGGAAAGGGAAACCGTCTCTTTGCTAGTATAAATGGTAGGGGAGAGCATACTTGAAAGGAGAGAATAATTTATTAGACATGTAAACAAGTAACAGCGTATTTCAGTAAAAGAATATCATCTGTTTTGTGCCCGTGGATGTAGGTTGGATCTGATCCGCCGAACCACGTTAAATCCCTTTGTCGATTGGTGTGTTCATCTATCTTTTGCCGAATTTGCTTTTGGTTTCCCATAACAAAAAACAAATTCACAATTGCAGGAAGATTGTCTCGGGATCGAAGAGCCCTTATTGCCCCTGAGATTAAAATCAACCGTCAACAGTTGGCGCCGTCTATGGGGAGTCCAACAAAAAGCAGCTCGCGTGGTAAGACGATGGCAGAAGGTGGAAATCACCGGTCGTCAGGGAGTTCAACAGCGGAATGGATTGAGAAGATGGAGGAAAATATGAGGAAAGATAGGGAGGAAAATCAAATCCTTTTGAAATCCATGATGAATAGACTGGAGAGGATGGAAGAGACGAATAATGAAAGAATTAAAGCCGGAACCAGTCGGAGGAGAGGCAAAATAGCGGAAGGAAAAAGGGTTGCAGATGTGAGTGATGACGATGAACCTATGAGGAAGGGTCCCTACGGGATGAGGTCCGTAGTGGTAGAAAAAGATTTACAAACGGAGGATATGTAGGAAGAAAAATAGGAGAGACAGTCGCCAGATTCTTCCTATGATAGCTCCCGCGACACCAGAAGGAGAGATGGGAAGCATGGTGAAACTGGACGAGAAATCTCAAGTCATGAGGAACGCCACACCCGGGGTGATAGACGCGAAGAAGGCCGCGGGAGGCGGCATGGTAACACAGTTGGCAATATAAGATCTTGGTTAAGAAAAGAAATGGCCAAGTGGAGAGTGAACCTCAAAACTGATACGGGAGATGCTCGGGACGGCGAGGTTGCATCTCCCTTCACATAACAAATAAGGTCGGTAAAGTTCCCAAGACGATTCAACATGTCGTCCATGACGCCCTACAAAGGCCATACTGATCCAAAATCTCATATTGAGGGTTTTTTCCTATTGATGGAGGTCCAAGGAGTGGTAGGGGATGCCGTTTGCAAAGTATTCCCCATAAATGAAGCAAATATTGAAAATGCAATCAAGAAAGATGAAAGACTATGGGTGATGCCCGCTTAAGAGAAGACACCGGGGGCGAGACCCGCTTAAGAGAAAACATCGGGGGCAAGGCCCATTTAAGAAAAATAATAAGGGCGAGGCCCGCCTAGGATAAGAATACTGAGGGATGAAGCCTCTAAAAATTGGAATAACGCCTTTGCAGTAGAACCTCACGAATAAGGAGTGAAATAGCTTTAAGGATGAAAAGAAACCCCGAGAATGAGAATGAATATTGGATCTCTGGGACCGGTGTAAGACCTCGAGAATTCGAACGGATACAGACAACACTTAGAATGAGCACAAGACAACAGATTGTTTCGAGAATGGAATAAGACATCGGGAATGAAGACAAAATGAAAAATAGCACCAAGAATGAGATACTAACCTCGGGAAAGCGGAAAAATTGTAGATAATAACAAATATCGCACAAAATTTAATGAATCATGAGAAATAAAGAATGAATCACCGGAATCGAATAATTAAATGAATCATAAGAAATAGAAAAAGAATCATCAGAAACCAAATGAATCGGGAGAAATGAGGAATGAATTCTCTCTACAGCCGAATGAAATAGGTAACACGGGGAATGGATCCTCCAGAATAGAAGAACCAAGTGAATCATGAGACATATAGAATCAATCCTTAGGAAGAAAGTAATCGAATGAATCGACGGACACAAGTAATGAATCCTTAAGAATGAAGTCATCGAATGAATTGGGAGACCCGAAAAATAAAGCTTTGGGAATAGGGAATGAATTTTCAGGAATCCATCAACATCACATAGGGGGAACAAAGCCTCCACGAATAAAAAATTTATGCATGAGGAATGAAGCCTCCACCAAAGACACAGCCGATCAAATCATCGAGGGCCTGAGGTTCAACCTATCAGAATATCAGACAAGGATCGAGGTATCTTAAAATCAGTCAAAGAATCAGGGGACTTGAGGGTCCAATCACAGTAGAGATTAAGGCATCTCAAAATCGGTCAAGGAATAAAGGGACTTGAGGGTCCAATCATAGCAGAGATCGAGACATCTCAAAATCAATCGAAGCATCAGGGACTTGAGGGTCCAATTATTATAGATAGATCGAGCATCTCAAAATCGGTCGAAGTAGTGGGGAACTTGATGGTCCAATCATAGTAGAGATCAAGGCATCTCAAAAGAGTTCGAGGCATCAGATGACTCAATCGTTCAGTTATAGCAAATATTGAAGCATCTCACAATCAACCGAAGCATCAGGGACTCAATGGTCCAACCATAATATAGATTAAAACATCTCAAAATAGGTCGAAATATCGGGGACTCGATGGTCCAACCACAAAAGAGATAAAAACATCTCAAAATAGGTCGAAACATCGGGGACTCGAGGTTCAATCACAGTAGAGATCGAGGCATCTCAAAACTGGTCGAAGCACTAGGGGAATCGAGGGTCCAATCATAGCAAAGATCGAGGCATCCCAAAATCGATCGAAGCATTAGGGGACTCGAGGGTCCAATCACAATAAAGATCGAGGCATCTCACAACCGATCAAAGTACCGAGGAACACGTGGGTTCATCGCCTATCACAAGTCACAACAGGGATCGAGGCATCTCATAGGCCTGATGGTCATCCGTCTACCAACAAGCTACTACAGAATCAAGTAAGTCCAATGATGCCTGAAGAGCCAATGATGTAAAAAATGCATACATGACTTTGATAGGTATGTCACTGTCACACATGCACAAGCCTACCAGAGTGGGAGCGATTATAAACATTTCATATTTTGCATATAGCCCGATGATGAGTCTCATACAGAAGATACCCTTGGAAAATTAGGAAATTATAAGTATAAACTCCATAAAGGAAATGAATTACAAGGGGCACTATAAAAAGTTAGCTGGACGTCACCTATGTCTGGCCTACCTAATAGCAAATCAAAAATGTCGGTCAGATATACACTAAAAGAACCATAAATCCAGCCAAATAAGAAAAACTGTCATTGAATGTGTAGATTGTCAGTTACTAAAGTCACTGCCCGATCGGATATATATTTCAAGTTAAACATCCAACCGAACATATATTAAAATGGATAACGCACTATTAATGGCCGGCCGGATATATAACACAAATTATGTATATGGCTGAACATATTCGAACGTTACTCTATATTAATGGAAGTAACATCAGACAACAGATGAGACTAATAGGAAATTACGTCCCCATTCTATTTCGAGGCTTCCTCTAGCACTACAAAAAAAGGGTTCCTCCCCCTCAAAATGAGAGGCTAACACTCCTGAGAAAAATACATTTTTGCTTTACAAAATTCAAAACCAACCTCTGATTCTTGTGAGTTCCCTTCATTCTTGGAGCACTTTCGAGTAGTAACCCAGCATCTAGAGGCTATTCTTAGAGCCAAGCTACAATATAATGTACGACCTGAGGACATTTTTTTTTGTTTTTAAATTGCTTTTTGTTTATGATGTTGTGAACTAGTATATCCGGTCAGAAGTGACATACATCCAGTTGGATATACACCATATATTTGGAAATATATGCTCTAAAGCTTCATGTAATGTGTAAACAAAAATATTTATTTAAAATAAAAGATACATTGTTCATTTATTAATTATTTTGATTTAAAGCGCATATTATAAATTATCCAGTTTACCTTTGATTACTTAAGTCCCTTCAAACTTAGTGTATGAGTGTCATACACAAGAGGATTTAAGAGTGAAGTTAGTAATCTAAAATAGTACATAAAGAGTAAACAAATCAGGTACTTTGTTTGTGGTTTATCTATAGTTTTGGTCTATTCTATAAATATATGGCGACCTTAATCCGGGATCGTCTATGTGGTGACATTGTTGGAGTTCTACGGTCCCGATGATCGAATAATAAGCATAAAACACATGTGAATACAATCAACGAAGTTGCGGTATACTTACATCGAGCGGTTGAGCGATGCGGTGGATAACAAAAATTCTTTTTCTGCCCTTTGAGAAGCTCGGCAGTGGCAGATTTTTCATTCCTCAAAATTCAGCTTTGGTGATCTCCTTTGTTGCTCCAAGCTCTAAGCTTTGGTTGATGGTGATTCCAAGCTCACAAGTGGGTTTCCCTATCACCTTTGTATATACTCTTTGGTGTGCTAGCACTAGGTAATTTTGCCACAAAATCACCTTTATCTTCTCTTTCATTTTCGGTCCAAAACCAGAAAAACAGAAGGGAAATGGCCTGCTATGCCGAGAGAGAGAGGAAGAGAATTTTGGCTCCAATTTTCGTGAACCAATGAGAGAGAGAGAGAATAAATGTGTTATGTTAAAATTGATTTCCAAAAACAATAATAACATATACCAAAATTTGTGAAATGGCTTTCAAAAAGTCAACAAATTTTTGGAGGCAAAAATGCATTAAATGCATTCAACAACCCACATCAACTATTCACATCATTCAATCAATCAAGTGACAAGTTGTCACATCACTCAAAGTGACTAATGATTTAACATTTGATGCGACTAGCGATTTGACGCTTGATGTGACTTGCGTGACGCACTCGAATTCGAAATGTGAATGCGCTTGCAAACACTCGGGGGCTCGGGTTCGCTAATTCCAAATTAACGAATTTTTTGTTGCGACGTAATTAAATGATTATGCCTAGTAAAATCACTATTCACATCGCTAACGAATTAATTCTAAATTAACTCGTTCGCCCGAATTAAAATCTAATTTTAATTCCTCGTCGAAATCCAATTTCGTATAATATATCAAATATATCATTTTATCGATTAATTCCAAATTAATCGTTCTTTCTCTTTAAATGACATTTTATCCCAGATAAAATATCTCTGCAATTAATCCCAGATTAATTTTCTCTCTCATCTAATTAATCCTAGATTAATTAAAGCGCGAGTCATACGTCATCGGTGAATCTTCGAGAAGCGACCCATGAGATCCCCGGATATGTTGGCAGTAAATTCAGTCGTCGGACTATCCGAACACGTAAGTACCTAGTACTACGTTTGTACCGATTTACAAGACAAGGTTGGCTTCTAGCAAAGCGCCATGCCTACCGAATTCTCCAGAAACATGCTTACAGGAATAAACGATCTATATCAGGCGTAGTATACGTAGTATTGCATATTTCGATCCAGTATCGGATGTCACATGCTAGGCCTGGGGCTGGAATTGTGTCTGCCCCGTATGAAGCACATATCGGATCTCTGGTAACTAGTCTCTATAATCGGATAATCATGACCAAGTCATATTATCCCGATAGCTCGAGCATATAAGAGAACCAGTTCCGTATCCTACGTGACCATCATCTACACTATGACTGGAGTGATACTTCCGTCTTGACATCACACCCAGCACACTACGATTCTCAATATACCCAGCAGAGGCGTACACAGAACTTGTTAAAGCCCTGGACGACCTAAAACCAAAGTATATTGATTGTCGCAAGTATTAGCGGTGCAAGTCTCAAGTTAAGACCAAATACACATACCCTGATTTTGGACTTCCATAGACACATAGTCATACTACCAATGGAATTCTGAGGGGTCTATCCATAGCAAAGCTGTTTTCCGTACCATCGGTGAAACACAACCCCTTATTACACTTGCATGAGTATCTTATACCCAAATATATGAGAACTATGCTGTTATGCCCTCACAACGCGCACAAGTGTAATACTAGTCTTTTACGCATTATCGATGTCCAATCTCGATAATACTCTGACTAGGGATATTTAATGATTAAACCTTCGTGGATTGATATTGTCTCATATCATCTCAATCCAGGTATTAATCATAAGGACCTCCTATCATTTATACATTTGGTGATCTAATCACAAATGATAAGAGAGCAATTTCCTTTGTCAAATAGTTAATTTGTACAACAATACCATTATCTGTACAAATAGTGACGCTATGGGTATAACTGTCCAACAGACATAAGAATGGATGCACCTTATATGATGTGATCATATGGGACTTGACCTAGATAGAAATTAATTTCTTATAATATTCGTTAAATAAAGAAATTCATTTCAATATACTAGATGGTCATATATGGATTGATCTGAATCCTGAGTATACTGCGAACTCTTGTATGGCAGGCTATGTCATTTGATTTATAAAGGTGCGATTGGTGTAGAAATCCCGACCAATAGCTACGTACTTTCGAAACATGGCTTGGTGTGTAGATGGAGACATTTTATATATATATGGAATTCACTCATTCTTGTGAGAAGTAGATGAGTATCTTCCCTAAGAGTTGATACGGTACTTGAACGATTAGAGCTCTCAAGTCTTTCTATTACGAATAGAAAGATTAATATTCATAATGGTTATGAATAAATCATTCATTAGAGAATTAATGGTATTAATGGTAAAAATAATTAAGGGGTATAACATACATTATGAACCGGATCTGATTATGAGATACTCTTGAAGGGTCAATCAGTATGTAATGACTATATCGATGAATACTGACGTAGTTCGGCTTATATTATTTATCTACGGCATTGAGAGTACAACTTTAGATTTTTAGTGGAATAACCTGAAGTTAATAATTCAGAATATTTAATTAAAGAGTTTAGTTAATATTCCGGGATTATAGGAGCTCGGAACTGTAGGTCCATTTAGTCCCGTGCTAGTTGGACATACTGTAGCAAATTAAATATAATTAGATAGTCCAATTATAAATTCACGTATATTATTATTAATGTGATTAATAATATAATTACCATATATTTAATCGTATATTATATTTAATATAAAGTTTTTTTAATGTAAATGATTATAAGATAATCATTTAATATGTAAGATTTTGTAAATATTAAATTATGTTATATAATTTAATATTGATTTCAAATTAATGAGTTTAAAATTTGATTTAGAAACTCATTATTTAAAATTGGTAGTTACATTTTCTTTTATGGTAACATGTTTAATGTCTTTATTAAGTCATTAAATAAAATTTTGATGCTATAAAAATAGGCTCCTTGGCCGAATTTTGGGAGTAGGAAGGGCAATGGTTTGTTTTGTTTTTGACAAAATATGAAACCCTATATATATAAAGGAAAATGATTTTCCAATTTACCTTAATCTAATTTCTCCAAACCCTAGTCACCTTCCTTGTTTTCTCAAGTTCTCTTAGAAATTGAAAGAAAAAGAAAAAGAAAAAGAAAAAGGATTGAGTGTGATAAATTTATTTCTCTAAATAGTTTAGAGATCTAAGTGGCGAGTGAAGCCCACACTTCATTTTTTTGGAAACGAGTCATAGAATGGAAGATCAATTGGTGTTGACGCAAAAATCTTTTTCCTCTAATTCTCGAACCACACGATAATGGGTGAAAAATTTGCTCACTACCACGACTTCACATATCTTGTTGGTTTTCTGTTTTTTTTTTGTTTTTGCGCAGAATATTTTGGGAATACAAAAGACTGTTTTGTGGATATTTTGAGATTGTTAGTGGCAAAAAAATCAGCCAACAGCCAGCACAAAATAGTGAGCTGTGCACACGTAAAGGGTATTTTCGGTGTACAAAACAGTCCAGTTTTTGGGCTGCTGTTCGAGGGCTGGAAAATTCATTAAAAACAAAAGAAAAACAAGTCCAAAAAAGCTGGAGAGTTTCGGTTAAGAAGGGACAAAGGCATAAAAAATTTCAAGGTCGATCCCATTACCTAGCACGCTTCTGCCATGCAGCAAATCGTTACCTACAATTGGCATTAAAGCGAGGTTGAAAAGTGTTCCTAACCCTTCTCATTTTTATTAAAAAATTTCTATTTTTTTTTTTATGTAATATAAATATTTTTGCATGTTGTGATGAGTAGGCATAAATTTTATGTTTATGGGATGAATATTTGTTTTTAAGTTCATATGATGAATGTATTACATTGGTTGTAAATTTTTCCGGCTCTTATTTTATACTTTTTTTTTTGGGAATGTAAGGTCATATAAGGCTATTTTTACAAAGTCTTGTAAATAAGATTTATGTAATTTTTTAGTCGTATCAACTTTTATGTAAAATTAGAGAGTCGAAGCCGTCAACTACTTCATAAGATTTTTTTCCTAATCCATGGAGCAAGATTTGAAGACCAAGGGATGCCTTGGTAAATTTTGAACTAATTAGATTAGTATAGAAAAAATAAGAGATCAGTGAATGCAATTTTATTTTTAATGTTATATTTATGTTTAAGTTAAAATATTTGAATAACATATCATATAGTTTAGAGTGTCTACTCTTGCATTTTCACATTCCATAACATGTAATAGATGCATGAATATTCTAGTCATAAAATTTGATTTTATAAATTTTAAAAGGGTTAAATTGGTATATGATATGCATGAAAATAAATTAAAATGATTAATTATTTTAATGGTTTAAAAATTGAAAATTAAAATTTTAATATATATATATATATATATTTGGGCTTTATATGTTCATTATATTTTCTCTTGGTATATCAGATGGAAATCTTGACGTAAATTCCATAGCTGATTTCGAATGGACGATTATGATCTGCACTCGGGGGACAATTTCATGTACCATTGAAATTTATAAGACGCTTATATTAATTAAATAGTTTAATTAAAAATTTGTGTCCCTTATTTCAATTTCTAATTTTAAACTTGTTAGTGAGCTAATATTTTAAGAGTTAAAATCAATTAGGTCACTAAAAAAAGTTTAATTAAATGAGTTTAATTAAGTAAAATGGTAGTTGGGACTAATAAGAATTAGTGAATCCAATTTTAAGAGTTAAAATTGGATATATCACTAATATTGAACTAGTGTAAAGTTAAGTTATGTTTTAGCTGCGCATAATCTTGTTGACACTAGTGAATTAAAATATTAGATATTTTAATTAGAAAACTATAATTTTAAAATAAGGAGTGGGAGAGGGATATATGAAAATATATCTCGCGATCACTATTGTTAGTCCGAAAACTTGAGATTCAAAAGGAGCCTTGAGACGACTTTATTTTCGTCCCCTTACGGATGATGTCAATTTTGGGTCAATATCAAGTTTGAATTTCGAGAGGATAGAAATTCTAGATGTATATGATGAACTTACCTACCCTACAGGGGCACTTCACTAGTTAAGTCCAAGGGTACAGAAACAACGGGTTATAGCCACAAAGGAATGATTAAATATTAATCAAAATTTCGTAATCAAATCAAACAGTTGTTAGTTAATGTAGGAATTGAGATTGTCTCAATCTTGCAAAATACTTTACCTACCCTACGACGACACTTATTTATGGGATGATAGATTTCCATGGCATAGTAGTAGTTCTTAGGTTTCTAATTTATTATATATGGTACGTGCATTATGTTTAATTTTATGTTAAAATATTTTGATGATTTTGATATACGATGAATGAATATTAAAATACATTCTTGTTTTATTTCAGCCATGGTTTCTCCGATCATTTTTATTCTCTTAAATGAAATATTAACAGAATAAAACTATGTAAAATGGAAAAGTAACATGAACGTCATCTTGGTCTGTGAAGACCTTAAGTTTATCGTGACGGAGGAATGTCCTCTCGAGCCAGCCATAAATTCTGACTAAGCTGTGCGCGATTCCTACCAAGGTCATGGCCAATGAGAAAGCCCAGTGCTACTTACTAGCATGACTGTCTGAGGTTCTTGCTGCGAAGCATGATCCAATGGCAACAACATCTTTGATGATAGAGTCATTGTAGGGCATGTTCAGACAGCCTTTAGAGCAGCAACATCATGAGGCTATGGTCTCAGTGATGACTATAAGGATGAAGGAATGGACATCTGTCCGAGAGAACCTCTTGAGGATGATGACCTATCTCAACACGGTCGAAAATCATGGAGCTCATATTGACAAAAATAGCCAAGTGACCATGATCTTAGAAACTCTTCCGAAAGGTTTCTTGTAGTTTGAGAGCAACTATATTATGAACATGTTGACTTTTACTTTAACTCAGCTGCTTAATGAGCTCATCTATTATTAGTCTATATTGGTGGATCCTCGTAAGCCTAGTGGATAGGAAAATATTATCGAATCTTCCAAATCTAAAAAGAGGAAAAAGAAAGGCAGTGTGAAGGCTAAGACAAAGCCCATGAAGAAGACAATAGTAGCTCAAAGGATGCCAAACCCGAAGGAAAATATTTCCATTGCAACAAGGATTGGCATTTGAAAAGGAAGTGTCTTAAATACCTTGCTGAACTGAAAGAGAATAAGGCCACAAGTAAATACGATTTACTTGTCATTGAGTCTCTATTAGTGGATGATGATAAATCCACATGAATTATTGATATTGGAGCCATTAACCATATTTGTTCTTTTTTCCAGCTACTTGACTCATTGATGGACCTTGTTGAATGTGACTATACTATGAGGATCGAGACAGTGGATGTTGTTTCATCTAGAGCAATGGGACTTTTAAGTTTAAAATTTTTAAATAATAGTTATTTATATTTGAAAAATGTGCTGTTTATTCCTCGTTTTCTCAAAAAATTGATTTCTATTTCTAAACTTTTGGATGATTGTTTTTCTATTTCATTTAATAATAATTTAGTTATTATTACTAGAAATGGATTAACTATATAGACAAGAAACTCACAAAATAACTTATAAGTGTTAAGGCCGTTAACACAATGTTCACTGCTTAACATTGAATTGTTTAAGGTTGAAAAACCTAAAATAAAGCAGCAAAATATTTCTCACGATGACACATATCTGTGGCATCTTAGACTTGGTAATTTTAGTCTTGACCAGATAGATGGGTTGATAAAGAACAGAGCTGTACACTAGTTAACGCTTGTTACTTTACTAGTCTCTGAATCTTGCAGTAAAAATAACCGAGAGACCTTTTACATGAAAATATAAAAGAGCCAGTGAACCATTTGAGTTAGTACATTCGGATGTTTTCAGACCGCTGAATGTAAGAGCCCGAGGTGGTTATAAATACTTCATCATATGTATTGACGATTATTCAAGATATTTGTACGCTTACCTAATGCAGCACAATTCAGATACTTTTGAAAAATTCAAAGAGTATCTTGCTAAGTTTGAGAATCAATCAGGTAAGACGATCAAAACTCTACAATTGAAGCATAGAGGAGAATACCTTGATAGTGATTTGGAGGAATTATTGGTTGAGCATGGGATAGTATCCCAGCTCACAACACCTGGAACACCACAAGAAAATGGTGTTACAGATAGAAGAAATCGGACCATACTAGACTTGATAAGATCTATGTTTAGTTACAGTTCAATGCCTAGTTCATTCAGGGGATATACATTACCAACATCAATGTATATCCTTAATATGGTTCCATCTAAATTTGTTCGTAAGACTCCCTCAAAGTCGTGGAGTGGTCGTAAGATGTATCCGCATATGGGGATG
>SKCR01051258.1:0-36065 GCA_019454045.1 Zanthoxylum bungeanum | reverse complement strand
ATGTTCATATAGCCATTCGTAAATTACATACACAATTCCAAAAAGAAAGACAACAATTAAGTCTTGGGAATCTGACTCAAAACGACCCTGTTGCCAGTTATAAGAAAATTGGATGGGAAGCTTGTCCCTGACGCATAGACGTAAATCAATCCGCTACTTTTCTTGTACATATTATATCTCTTTTCTTTTCCTAATAATTGTAAATTATTTTGTTGTTTTCTTTTATTTTCTCCGACAGGATCCAGACCTTTTTGACTATCACGATTTATTTTACTGTTAACTAATAATCGTCCTTTGGAAGATACTTGTGCTATTATTACTCACCCTTTTAGGTTTTATAAATTCAACTCATCATTGCACTTTTTTGAAGACATCCAGAGTAAAACATGGAAGCCACTTCAAGAAGACGAGTTGAAAACATCTGTGTGTTTTGCGGTAGTAGTGTTGGTACTAAACCGCAATACGTAGAAGCAGCACAAGAATTGGGTCGAGTCTTAGCTGCAAAGAATATGCACTTAGTATATGGCGGAGGCAATCTTGGACTTATGGGGATCGTTTCAAAAGCTGTACAAGAAGGAGGCAGTCACATTTTGGGAATCATCCCAAAACCCTTGGCAGAAGCAAATCTTATTGGACCATCAAACGGAGAAGAGTTAATCGTGCCAGGTATGTCTGAACGATTGGTAGAAATGATTAACCGTGCTGATGCTTTTATTGCTTTGCCAGGTGGCTTAGGTACATTGGAGGAAATTTTTATAGTGCTATCTTGGGCGAACTTGAACATACACCATAAACCAATTGGGCTGTTTAACGTTGATGGATTTTATGATTTTCTTTGTGTGTTTCTTGATAATGCCCGGAGAAATGGGTTCGTGTAAAAACCTATGAAAGAACTCATTTATACTGCCAGAACTGTTCCGGATCTAATAACCAACTCTTAGCCTATGAACCACAAGTTGACCCTATCCTTTCAAAGATAAATTGGTCCGAGGACGATCGTGGTAAGAGGCGTAGGATTAATCTGGATCTTAACCTTTAATTTCCTGTAGAATTTCAGCTAACCAGGTATTATCTTCTAAACTTTCTTCTACTGTTTAAGACATTGGGGACAATGTCTCATTTAGGTTTGGGGGAGGAAATTAGTTGATCAGTACATTATTTTTAGTTGTGTGTTGTTTTTATTTTTAGTCCAAAATTTTTCGAAAAATACAAAAAAATTGAAAAATTTTCAAAAATTACAAAACTATTTTGTGTTTTTATGTTTTTATTTTGACTAAAAAGGTGAAATTGGTAAGAGAAAGCTGAGTAAGGAGTTTCCACTCCTGAGACGCATCTCAAACCTATTTCGAAACAAGATATTTTTTGTTTATTTCATTTTAAATTATTTAATTTGTGAATTCTCCATAATACTGACTGAAATGGATCTTCATATGCTGAGTTGGCAGGTATTATCAACATACATAGTAACATACGGACATGAGCTAAAATTGAAAATTTGTAATATTCAGTGCTTTAGTTTAATTGGAGAAAGCATCTCAAAAATGATGGAGTAAAAAAAATAATAAATAAAATGTCTGAGATCCGAGTTATTAAGTCTGTAAGGGTGTTTTAACACCTAGTGCCCTAAAGCCAACTGGTTTGGGAGTCGTTGGCCCAAAGCTCGCTACATTGATTAAGGATGTTGCAAAAATATATATATCTGAAGTCTGAGTAATTAAGTCCGTAGGGGTGTCTTAACACCTGGTGTCCTAAAGCCAACTGGTTTGGGAGCCACCGACCCAACACTCGCTACATAGATGGAAGATATTGTATATAAATAAAAAAAATCAAAAAATCAAAAAATCAAAAAAAAAAAATCAAAGAAAAAAATCAGAAAAATCAGAAAAATTACTCCATTTCTGCAAAAAGATGTGAATTCTGATAAAACTTTAGGACAAAAATATTACTCTCTTATCAACTGCACTTGTGACTGTTGTGGGCAAAATGAGTTGATTAATATTTTGTCGACTGTGTATATTGAGAATGGTAAAAATAATCGAAGAATTTACTTATTCGGTAATTTAGAATGAAACAAAACAACTATTGACTTGGAGTAGAAGTTTCACCTGATTAGTCACTAACTTCTTTGTTCTATTTTCTCGTCTTTTTGATTTTGTGTGCATTAGTTTTATTATCTTTTTACTTTTGTAAAACGTTTGTGGGTATCGTTGCTGTAAGCCCTCACGAGACTATAACTCGTCCACTAGGGACACTTAGGAGTTTAAAAGCTTGTTGCATATGCTAAATGCAACTGTGATCCATACGAAAGTGGCTTAGTTTAATTTTAATTGTTTCTTGTATTTTATTTTATTTTTTTGCTCGAGGACTAGCAAAATGTTAGGTTTGGGGGTATGATGAGCGGAAAATATATCAATATTTACCGCCCCTTTTACTTAATATTTTGTTTAGTTTCTCGGGTTTGGTGAACATTTTGATGTGTTTTATTTTATTTTGCAGATAAAATAATATTGGGACACAATTAAATCATTTAGGACGAAATGTGGGTCAAATAAGGGCAAATATTGGACTTGACATATTAATTTTGGAGATTGGAAACTTGAAAGGGCGTTTTAACGAAGTGCATTTTGGAAATTCAAGTTTTGCGCATCTGTCGTATTTTGGGCATAACGTTTTACTCCGATATCGGAGTGAGCTGATTCAAGTTCCAGATTAAAGAAGAATCAAAGATCTACAACTTTGAAAGACAAAATAATTTCTAATTCTGAAGATTTCATGCCCGAAATTGATAAACCATCCAGATGTGTGTTCTGTGTAATTATTAAAGTCATTTTCAAAGCAAAAAAATAAATAATAAATAAATAAATAAATAATAAAAAGTATCAAATCACCTCCAAACATGATAATAAATTAGTGGAGCAATTAATAATGGATTTGGTGGAGCATTAGTGGAGTAATTAATAATGGATTTGGTGGATGATTTGATGGAGGCAAAATTTTGCCTATAAATACCAAGCCATTTCATTTGTAAATTGATACTTTCTTCTAAGGAATTCCTTAAGAATACTAAGAAGATTGTATCTTGTTTGTTTATTTACAGCTTTCAGTAATTAATTTCCGCTTTCGCACTATCTTTTCTTTACTTTTGAGTTTTTACTTTCCGCAATTTACTTTTACGCACAATACTTTTCTTTCTTTAATTTTCAGTTTTTACTTTTCAGTAATGAGGAGGTAACTCCCCTTTGCTGGTGTAAGCGGTAAAACTTTTATTACTAATATTTAGATTAATCTCCCTTAATTATAATATATAAACTAGTTAAAACCTGACTTAACGAGGATACTGTCATATTGGTCGGTTGGTAATTATTTAAATTGGTTTTAACCTGACTAAACTGGATACCGCCTGATTGGTCGGTTGGTAATTAATTATTAATTTGACTTAATCTGGATACCGCCTATATGGCTGGTTGGTAATTATCATGCAAAGTTAATATATTATATTAAGGGAGATATCTAAAATAGAAGTAATAAAAGTGGATCTTTTTACCTTAGCATTTTCTTTTATTGTAATTTTACTTTATTTACTTTTCAGCAATTTACTTTCAGCAATTTACTTTTCAGCAATTTACTTTTCAGTAATTTACTTTCAGCATTTACTTTTCAGCATTTAATTTTCAGTATTTAATTTCAGCATTTACTTTCAGCATTTACTTTTTAGTATTTAATTTTCAGTATTTTACTTTATGTCTTTTATTTTATTTAAGTTTTTTTACTACACGTAAATATGTGTCGTAACTAAACCAGTTTTCTGGGGTTGTGATGAAATCCAATATCACCGGTTTATAAGGGGTTAAATTATAGTTTGGGTAATATAAAGGTTTATTTATTGAGTCTTAATCCTAATGCTTTTTTTTAACTGGCCATTAATAAAATTGAACTGGTAAACTTAAAATGAATGGAAAATGGATTTTAGGTTTAAGACCTTAGACTCAATAGCCCACGATCTTCCTTGAGGATAGATAACCCTTTAATAGATTTCCTTACAGGATAGGATATACCTGTTGGCGGGGGTAGCCATAATTGGAACTTAAACTTAATGAATCCAGATAATTTGGTTGACATAGACATATGGTTCAATTGGGTTAAACTGGGTATTTGCGTCTGACCATCGACACAGGCTTTTGCATACTTTAGTGTTCCAGATTAGTAAACCGATTTATTACAAAAACATAAAATAACCACTTCATCTTTAAAATGATATTGGAAGAGATCACAACCCTAGATAGTTTTTAATATTGAATTTCTTAAACCTACATTCGAGCAATTTTATTTACTTGTTTTTAAATTCAAAACCTTCATCATTTCAAATCAATCAATCAACCTGTTAGATACTAGTAATCATTTGACCACATAAAATTAATAGATTAGGTATTAAGTCATCGTGGGATCGATACTTTTTATACTACTTGAACAATACGTGCGCTTGCGTTATACCGGTCAGGTACTAAGGATAAGTTAATAATTTATGGAGGAAACGAACTGTAAGTTAACGGGTATACGGATTCCGATTTCCAATCGGATCCCGATGAGAGAAAGTCTACATCTGGATTCATATTTACCCTTAACGGAGGTGCAGTTGTTGGAAGAGTTCCAAACATGGGTCAACAGCAGATTCCACCATTGAGGCGAAATATATTGCAGCTTCTGAAACTGTAAAGGAGGCTGTGTGGATAAAGAATTTTATCACAGAATTGGGAGTTGTCCCAAGTATCGAGAATGCGATTCCATTATATTGTGATAATACTGGAGCCATTGTGCAAGCAAAGGAACCAAGGGCACATCAGAAGTCGAAGCATGTGGAACGAAAGTACCACATCATTCGAGAGAATGTGTCGCGAGGGGATATTGTCGTGTGCAAGGTATCGAGTGAAGATAATATAGCAGACCCACTGATGAAGGCCATACCTCCGAAGTTGTTTGATAAACACGTGGAGTCGATGGATATTAGATACAATCGATATTGGCACTAGAGCAAGTGGGAGATTTTGTTAGGGTTGGTGCTCAGAGTGCCAATTCCCGGTTGTATTTCTTGAGAATACTACTGTAAAACATTATTATTTTGAATAATATATGCAGTTTCTATAATATAATGTATCTTTTAATATGGTAAAGATGTAATGACCTTAGATGGCAGTCAAACCTTCGCCTATTCGTTGGGTGTGGATAGATCCTCAGGGTGGCTTATTTGTATCGAGATAGGATCCGTCAGTTCTGTGTACAAAGCATAGGTAGTCCATATGATTAGTAATCAGATAAAAACCATGGGCCCGTGGTACACTTTAGAAGTCAGTTCTAAGTGTTCTTTTAGAGATTTCTAATAGAAACGTCGACGGGATTGTCCCCATAGAGATTTGATGTTTACATCTATATCTCTGAGATAAATCTGGATACGTGTGACGAAGGAATTATACATTTGCCATAACCTCAACATGTATGATTCAGCGAGTTTATCCGTGGTCGTCATAATTTACGGGTGGATAAATTATGGACACGGAATTGGATTTCATGACAGATATGTCTGAATCTAGAGAGTCTCACTAATGAAATATACTCGTAGAGCACTAAGGAAACATTTATAAATAATATTGATTATTTATAAAGTCATTTAAAGGTTAAACGCAAAGTACATATGTAGGGACCCAATAGTCATTTCTTAATTTTTGTGTATTTGCATTTAATGATAGATTTTATCAAATACACATTAATTAATTGTCAAATTGAGATATTTGACTAATATCATAAATATATATATATATATATATATATATATGTATTTGATATTTAATGTACATATAATACATATATTTAATATATTTGTATTTAATTAATTAATTATTTAATTATTAAATGATTAAATTAATTAAAATATAAATATTTTAAAGTTATGATATTTATTTAATGAGTTGAGTTGCCTTTGTTGACTTACTTTATTTCATTAAATTGTTTGATGATTAAAGTTGCAAGTTGATAAAAGGCTTTAAATGAAACAATTGAAAAATATCATGATATTTTCCTAATACCCAATTTTCGGCCATGGCTTGGAAGGGAGTATAAATTATTTTGTTTTCATTTAGGGTTTCATTTAAGTCAAAACACTCACCTAAAAACTCCATTAAAAGAAGACAAAGAAGCTTGAGAGAAAGAAAAGCAAAAATAAAGAAAAACTTGGAATTTAGTAAGTATTTCCAACTTACCATTAGAGAGAAAAATATTCCTCTTGTTGTGGGCTTCATCTTGTGATGTTCTTATGTTTTCTATTCTTTATTCTTTGTATTTTTGGAGGATGGAAGTTTGAGGATAGGGTTAATGCATGTATAAGATCATAAAATGCTTCTAATATGTTAACAAGCATTCTTTTGATAGTTTAAGAAACATTTTGCCATTCTAGAGTTATTAATCCACTCTTAAATGACCTAGATTTGTTCTGTAGTTGTTTCATTGTGGTGAGGCTTGATTGGTGTGGAAGAAACATGATTGAAGTGTTGGATTTTACTAATTTGGTCTAATTTGTCCAATTTGATGAAATTGAAAAATTAGGGTTTAAGACCACTTCCAAATATGGGGATTTTCATTTATGTTGTGTATTTGGATGTGTATATGATACATATAAAATCTTATGTTGATTGGATATCATCTTGATGTGTTTTGAACATTGAAAATACAAAATGCACATTATGCCCATCTAGGAGGCTCACGGCCTTGGACAAATTTTTGGGGTTATTGTTGCAAATTGAATTTTGATATGTAGGACATGTTAAATTCATATTAGAAATGATTTAGAATCATCCAAAATTGTTTCGAACAATTTAGGACTAAAATGAACAAAATGCAAAGTTTTGGGGCAATTTGGTAATTACACAAAAAATTGATTTCTTGTGTAATATTTCATAATTTGATAATTGGGTAATTAAATAAATAAGTTTATTTAATTGATCCGAGAAAAAGTTTTGAAATCGGAAAATTTTGATTTTCCACTGTTCCGCTGCGTTACCGGATTCCCGCCCTAAAACCCCTTCAATTTGGACTCACAGCAGAGGCACGGTCTTGCCTACGTATATTCACAGGTAGACAACTCATTGTCAATCACACTCGTTGTGACTCCTGGGTTTCCGGTCCTGGTCGTTTCTCGTTGTCACTGCTAGGGCAGGTCCATAAGGAGACGTACCAAAGTTAAACTCGTCAATGATAAACTCAAGCTACTTGCGTAATCCTGACAGCTAAGCACGTTCAGGATTCCGCTTTCGCTTGAATTTATCTAGTATCTGATATACATCCGGCATAAATAAATCTCTATCGGCTACACCCTCACAGCAGATGAACGGTCTCAGTTGTAGTCACGGAAAAATATTCATAAATCGTATTGACAAGGCGAACCAAGAAACAAGTATTCCAAATACCAGTTACTTTAAAACCTTATTAATCGGGGATATTCCATAAAATGTCATACACTTTAAATATAATCAAATTAGATTAAAACAAGTATGTATAAAGTAAAGACAACAAGATTAAATGTTGAATTTAAAGGGCTAATCATATTAGGGGGCCTAGAATCAGACTCACTCTGATACCATTTTGAAGGGGTAATTACCCAATTATCAAATTATGAAAAATTACACAAGAAATCAAATTTCTTGGTAATTACTGAATTGCCCCAAAACTTTGCATTTTGTTCATTTTAGTCCTAAATTGTTCAAAATAATTTTGGATGATTCTAAATCATTTCTAAGATGAATTTAACATGTCCTACATATCAAATTTCTAAATGCAACAAAAAACCCCCAAATTTGGAGCCAAAGCCGTGAGCCCCTATTAGTGGGCAAATTGTGTATTTTGCACTTTACATGTTCAAAACACATTAAGATGAAATCCAATCAACCCAATATTTTATATGCATCATATACATATCCAAATACACAACATAAATGAAAATCCCCAAATTTGGAGAAGTTCTTAAACCTAATTTTTCAATTTCAACAAATTGGACAAATTAGACCAAATCAATTAAATCCAACACTTCAATCAAGTTTCTTCCACACCAATCAAGCCTCACCACAATCAAATAACTATAGAACAAATCTAGGTCATTTAAGAGTGGGTCAATAACTCTAGAATGGCAACTAGTTTCTCAAACTATCAAAAGAATGCTTATTAACACATTAGAAGCATTCTATGATCATTATACATGCATAACCCTATCCTCAAACTTCCATCCTCCAAAAACACAAAGAAAAAAGAATAGAAAAACACAAGAACATCACAAGATGAAGCCAACAACAAGAGGAACATTTTTCTCTCTAATGGCAAGTTGGAAAAACTCACTAAATTCCAAGCTTTCTTTGATTTTGTCTTTGTCTTTCTTCTTCTTTCTCCCAAGCTTCTTTTGTTTTATTTTTAATGGAGTTTTGGATGATTTTTTGGTTTGTTAAAAAAAAAATATCCAACACTTGGACATTTTACTAACTTGGCCGAAAATGCATAAAAAAAATAAATAGATATTTTTCAATTTTATCATTAAAGCCAACTTGTCAACTTGCAAAAGAAATCATTAACACTTTAATGAATTTCTTAAAGTCAACAAAGGCAACCAAAAATAATTTTCATAATTATCACAACTTTAAGATATTTATATTTCAATTAATTTAATCATTTAACAATTAAATAATCAATTAATTATTTAAATACAAATATATTAAATATATGTATTATATTTACATTAAATATTCATATATATATATATATATATTTATGATATAAGTCAAATATCTCAATTTGACAATTAATTAATGTGTATTTCATAAAATCTAACATTAAATGCAAATACACAAAAAATTAGGAAATGACTATTAGGTCCCAATACATGTATTTTTCGTTTAACCTTTAAATGACTTTATAAATAATCAATATTATTTATAAATGTTTCCCTAGTACTCTATGAGTATATTTCATTAGTGAGACTCTCTAGATTCAGGTATATTCGTCACAAAATCCAATTTCGTGTCCATAATTTACCCACCCGTAAATTATGACGACCACAGATAAACAAGCTGAATCATACAGGTCGAGGTCATTGCATACGTTTAATCCCCCCGTCACAGGTATCCAGATAATACCAGAGATATATATGTAAACGTCAAATCTCTATAGGTATTATCCCGTCGACGTATCTATTAGCAATCTCTAAATAACATTCGGAACTCACTTCCGAAGTATACTATGGCCACAGATTTAACTGATTGCTAATCACATATGGACTTCATATGCTCTGTACACAGAACTGATGGATCCTATCTTGATACACACAGGATATCCTGAGGATCGGTCCACACCGAACGAACATGCGGTGACGTAACTGTCATCTAAGTGTGGAGGATGTCTCATTAATCCACAGTGGTATCTCAAATCAAATGAGCACTATGCTACTCAACCCGAGAAGATTCTTATTGACGTTGGTGTACCATCCATTAAGAATCTTCAGTGAGTCGTTTAGTGTTTATCCATTATAAACACCTACATGTCTATACGATTCTCCCTAGACTCATAGTTCATTGGGATAAATCATCAGAGCAAATCTCGATATATGACATGTACTGGTCTCAACGGATTTGACTAACCGACGCGTGTTAGTAAATCTTGACCAGGAACTATATTTGATAATATACACTTAATAGTTACATTTCCCAATGTCAATTAAAAACTAACTTTGTAACTGTGTACTTCATTATATATTATCGGGCCTTTGTCTAATATATACATATCACTAAACCACATTTAGTTTCAATCTAATCATAATCAGATCGAATACGTATATAAAAACAATAGGTGCAACCATAAATAAGTAATATTATGGAAAACGGAATTGATCGTATTCATGAATCAGACATAAATAAGGTCCGAATTGGCGCTCTGAGCACCAACCCTAACACCTCCGACCAATCATTTTGCTCGTATACTTGATACGAATAAGCTAAAATGAGCTGAAAACTTTACGGATTGGGATATGGATTTGAGGATTGTCCTCAATTCTGAAAAGATGGGATACATTTTGGAAGGTCAATTACCGTTTGCTATATCTCCAGATGCATCTTCTGAAGAACATGAGACTTTTCAGAGATGGAAAGATGATGATTTAAGGGTTAAATCATTCATTCTAAGTTCTATTTCTTATGAGCTTAAGAATACTTACTTTGAGATGCATGATGCATATAGCATGATGACACAACTTCGTGAATCGTTCATGAACCAGAAATATGTCGTGGTTCATAGAGTTTCAATGGAACTGTTCCATTCTAAACTTGATGAGGGGAAGGCTGTGAGCCCGCATGTGCTTCATTTGTTCGATTTGATCGAGCAATTGAGGTGCCATGATTTCCCTCTCAATGAAACTCTTGGACGTAGTATCATTCTCGGTTCGCTCCCGGCGTCATATCGCTACTTCGTCATGTACTTAAACATGAATGGGATTCACTGCTCTTACCGTGAGTTGCATAAGATGTTTCTCACAGCAGAGGAAGATTTAAGAAAGGGAGTTCCGACCCACCTTCTGAAACCCACTTCACTTTCCGCTTCTTCCCAATCCAAGTCGAATGGGAAGAAGACAAAAGGAAAGAAAAATAAGGGTTTCAATGTTCCTCCACAGGCTAAGGTAGTGAAGCCCAAGAGAGCTTCTGAAGATAAGTGCCACCACTGCCAAAAAGTCAGGCACTGGAAAAGAACTATTTGGACTAGGAAGGAAAGAGCATCGGCTTGTAAAGCTATGAGATCTAATTGGATTTTAGATTCTGCTTGTCTTATTCACATTTGCAATACATTACAGGTGCTGACGGGAAGTAGATGGCTGAAATGTGGGGATATGCAGTTACAATTGGGAGAGGCAACTCTCTGGATGCGGTTGTAGTGGGCATATACGAGATTCCCTTACCCAGTGGGAGACTTTTGTTAAATGACTGCTATTTTATGTCAGGATGTGTGGCGAATATTATGTCTCTTTTTGTATTAGATACTGAATGATAAAATATAAATATTAAGAATCGTTCTTTGTATTTATAAGATAGTTTTAATATTCATATCCTTTGTTGTCCAAACGAGCATGATCATTACATATTGTGTACCTCACAAGATATCTTTAATACTGGAATTAATAAACATAAAGAGTCTGATATAAATAATACTGAACTTTGGCATATGTGGTTAGGTCATATAGGCGTGAAACGCCTAACCCAATTGGTTAAGGATGGTTTGATACATGATCTCACCATTGAACCTTATCCAACTTGCGAATCTTGTATTCGGGGTAAAATGACCAAAGCCTTATTTTCAGGTGTTGGACACCGAGCCACTGACTTATTGGAACTCGTACATTCTGATGTATGTGGTCCCATGAGTCAGATTGCACACAGTGGTTATTCATACTTCATCACCTTTGCCGATGATCTGTCACGGTACAGTTATATTTATTTGATGAAACATAAATCGGAAACTTTTGAAAAGTTCAAAGAATTCCGAAATGAAGTTGAAAAACAGAGTGGTCAATATATTAAATGCCTTTGATCTGATCGAGGCGGTGAATATATGAGTGGAAAGTTCACTGATAATTTAAAGGAGAATGTGATTCTCGCTCAATATACTCATTCCGGCACTCTGCAACACAATGGAGTGTCAGAGAGGAGAAATCAGACTTTATTGGATATGGTCCGATCAATGTTGAGTTATACATATTTGCTCTATTACTTATGGGGCTATGCTCTTTTTACTGTCGCTCATCTCCTGAATAAGATTCCTTCCAAAGTTGTTCCTATGACTCTATATGAGATATGGACCGATAGGAAACCGAATCTTAGTTATGTTAAGATTTGGCGGTGTCCTGCATACGTCAGGATGGCTCAGCAAAACAAGCTTTTACCTCGAGGGCAGAAGTTTATGTTTGTTGGATATCCTTCAAATACGAAAGGATATTTATTCTATAATATCGAGCATTGAAATATGTTCGTAGCTCGCTTCGTAAAATTTCTAGAAATAAATTTTTTGTCTGAAGGTGATGATCATAGACAGGTTGAACTTGATGAAGTACAACCTGGAACCAACAAACTAATGGAGGAACCTGTAGTTCAAGAAGATGAAGAACCTTCAACACACACACACTATGTATGTCACAAAGGGTATCAAGACCTCCTGAACACTTTTATCTGATACAAGAAAAGAGTTTCGATGTTCTCGTAGTTGAAGAGACTGACCCTTTTACCTATAGGGAATCGATGTTGGACATCGACTCCGTGAAGTGGCAAGACGCCATGAAATCTGATATTGACTCAATGTATAAGAATCAAGTTTGGAACTTGGTTCTGCTTCCCGAAGGAATTATTCCTATCGGTTGTAAATGGATTTACAAAACGAGGGCCCGAAGGAAAGGTTGAAACCTTTAAGGCCCGACTGGTAGCTAGAGGTTACTCGAAGCGACCTGGTGTTGACTACGATGAAATTTTTTCGCCAGTTACAATGCTAAAGTCTATAAGGATTTTGTTGTCAATTGCCGCTTATCATGATTATGAGATTTGGCAAATGGATGTCAAAACGGCTTTTCTAAATGGATTTCTTGATGAAGAAATCTATATGGAACAGCCGGAGGGTTTTTCATCCAGCGAGAACTCGGGCATGGTATGCAAGCTGAAGAAGTCCATTTATGGACTTAAAAGGCTTCACAAAGTTGGAATCTTCGATTCGATGAGATAATCAAATTGTCTGGTTTTCTCAAGAATTCGAAAGAATCTTGTGTGTATAAGAAGGCCATGGGAGTATGGTGGTATTTTTAATTCTCTATGTTGACGACATCCTTATCATTGGGAATGATATTGGGATGATGAAAAACGTCAAAGTTTACCTCTATAAGAATTTCTCCATGAAGGACCTAGGTGAAGCATCTTATGTCTTAGGCATAAAACTCTATAGAGATAGAGAAATGAAGCTTATTGGGTTATCCCAATCAACGTATATAGACAAGATCTTAGAACGGTATAATTTTGGTAACTGTAAAACAGCAAACATACCGTTCAGACATGGTTACATCTTTCAAAGAAGATGTGTCCGCAAACAGAAGATGAGAATATTAGAATGTCTAATCAGTTTTATGCTTCGTGTTTGGGCAGCATCATGTATGCCATGTTATGTACTGATATCAGCTTCGCAATTAGTGTAACGAGCATATATCAGTCCAATCCAAGAAATGACCATTGGAGGCCAATAAATATATCCTCAAGTATCTTAAAGGTACTAAGGATAAGTTTATTATCTATGGAGGAAAAGAACTGCAAGTTAATGGGTATACAGTTTCCGATTTCCAATCGAATCCTGATGATAGAAAGTCTACATCAGGATTCATGTTTTCCTTTAACGGAGGTGCAGTGTGTTGGAAGAGTTCCAAACAGGGGTCGACAGCTGATTCCACCACAGAGGCGGAATATATTGCAGCTTCTGAAGCTGTAAAGGAAGCTGTTTGGGTTAGGAACTTTACCATAGAATTTGGAGCAGTCCCAAGTATCGAGAATCCGATTCCATTATACTGTGATACTACTGGAGCCATTACGCAAGCTAAAGAACCAATGGCGCATCAGTAGTCGAAGCATGTGGAACGAAAGTACCACATCATTCGAGAGATTGTGTCGCGAGGGGACATTGTCGTGTGTAAGGTATCGAGTGAAGATAATGTAGCATACCCGCTTACCAAGGCCATACCTCCGAAGTTATTTGATAAACATGTGGAGTCAATAGGTATTAGATACAATCATTATTGGCACTAGAGCAAGGTTGATGCTCTGAGCGCCAATTTTATTATGTATTTCCTTGTAAATAATTATGTAACATTTTATTATGAATAAAATGAACAGTTTCTTTTATATAACATCCTCTTTTATATGGTAAAGATGTAACCGACCTTAGAATGATTAGTTATGATACTGTTGCAAAAGCGTCTCAACTGACATTGAGTTGTATCATGACGTTGTCATTCTTAGACAGTTCCTGGTCAAGGTTTGTTGGACAATTATGACCCATAGCATCACTATTTGTACAGAACATGATGCTGTTATACAAATTAACTATGTGACAAAGGAAATTGCTCTTTTATCATTTGTCATTGGATTACCAAGATATATAAATGATAAAAGTCCATATGATTAGTTCCGGATTAATAAGATATGAGACAGTATTAATCCACTAAGGTTTAATCATTAAAACATCCATAGTCGTAGTATTATCGAGATTGGACATCCATAATGCGAAAAATACTAGTATTGCACTTGTGCGTGTTATGGGAGCATAACGGCATAGTTCTCATATATTTGGGTATTGGATACTCATGCAAGTGTAATAGGAGGTTGTTTTTACCGATGGTATGGAAACAGCTTCGCTCTGGATAGACCCCTCGGAATTCCATTGGTAGTATGACTATGTGTCTATGGAAGTCCGAATCAGGGTATGTGTATTTGGTCTTAACTTGAGACTTGCATCGATAATACTTGCGACAATCAATATACTTTGGTTTTGGTTGTCCAGGGCTTTAACAGGTTCTATGTATGCCTCTTCTGGGTATATTGAGAATCGTAGTGTATTGGGTGTGATGTCAAGATGGAAGTATCACTTCAGTCATATGGAGATGATGGTCACGTAGGATACGGAACTAGTACTCTTTAGTACTGCAGTCATCGGGATAATATGACTAGGTCATGATTATCCGATTATAGAGACTAGTTACCAGAGATCCGATATGTGCTTCGTACGGGGCAGACACAATTCCAGCCCCAGGCCTAGCACTTGACATCTGATACTGGATCACAATACGCAATATTACATATACTACGCCTGATATAGATTATATATTCCATTAAGAATATTTCTGGAGAATTGGGTAGGCACGGTGCTTTGCTAGAAGCCAACAATGTCTCGTAAATCGGTAAAAACGTAGTACTAGGTACGTACGTGTTCGGATAGTCCGACGACCGGATTTACTGCCAACATATACATGGATCTCTTCGGTCACTTCCCGAAGATTCACTGATGACGTATGATTCGAGCATAATTAATCTGGGATTAATTATGGAGAGATTTTATCTAGGATAAAATACTATTTGAAGAGAGAGAACGATTAATTTGGAATTAATCGATAAAGTAATATATTCGATATATTATACGAAATTAGATTTCGACGCGAAATTAAAATTAGATTTTAATTCGGGCAAACGAATTAATTTAGAATTAATTCGCTAGCGACGTGAATAGTATTTTTGCTAGGCATAATTATTTAATTAAATTTGATTTAATTACGTCGCTACGAAAATTCGTTAATTCGGAATTAACGAACCCGAGCCCGGGATGTGTTTGCAAGGCCACTCCGATTTAGAATCAAAGTGTGGCCACAAGTCACATCGCTCGTCACATCGCATGTCAATCTAGTGATGGATGTCAATTCACCTTTTGGTGAATGACAACTTGTCACTATTCATGATGTTGGTTGTTGAGAGCTTTAATTGCCATTTTGGCTCCAAAATGGTTTTGACTTTTTGAAAGCCATATACCAAACTTTGGAAAAACATTTTAGGCATATATTGTGATAGGGAAACCAATCTATGAGCTTGGAATCTTCTCAAAGCTTGGAGCTTGTTCATCTTCTTCAACAAAAATTGGAGCTTGGTCGTGACCTTCAAGGACAATGAGGAAATTTTTTTGAACTTGACGCATCCATAAACTGCTCATTGTAAGTATGATTCCACCATACTTCTTTAATGTATTCATATGTTTTTTATGCTTGAATGATCTTGGGACTATAGTAGAAACCAACAAGGTTTACACTACTTGGTCAGTAAAGTAAACCCGAAGAGACTGGTACATATCGTATATTGGTATCTTGGATTCCGATGGTTTCTCAATAAACCATGAGTCTTGGAGACTCGTATAGACGTGTAGGTGTTTATAACGGATAAACACTAAACGACTCACCGAATATTCTTAACGGATGGTAAACCAATGTCAATAAGAATCTTCTCGGGTTGAGTGAGCATAGTGATTCTTTGACTTGAGATACCACTGTGGATATATGAGTTATCCTCCACACTTAGATGGCAGTCACGTCACCGATCAATTTAGATCAGACCTCCGCATGTTCTTTGGGTGTGGACTGATGCTCAGGATATCATGTGTGTATCAAGAAAGGATTCGTCAGCTCTGTGTACAGAGCATAGGTATTCAAATATGGAATTAGCAATCTGTTAAATCCATGGGCCCGTGGTACACTGTAGAAATCAGTTCTAAGTGTTATTAAGGGATTGCTAATAAAAATATTAACGTGATTATATTTATAGAGATTTGACGTTTGTATCTATATCTCTAGAATAATCCGGATACCTGTGACGGAAGGATTATACGTATGCAGTGACCAATCTATATCTCTGGAATAATCCGGATACCTGTGACGGAGGGATTATAAGTATGCAGTGACCTCGACCTGTATGGTTCAGAGAGTTTATCCGTGTTCGTCATAATTTACGGGTGTGTGAATTATGGACACGAAATTTGATTTCGTGATGGATATGTCTGAATCTAGAGAGTCTCACTAATGAGATATACTCGTAGAGCACTATGGCAGCTTTTATAAATAATACTGATTATTTATAACTTGTTTAACGGTTAAACAAAAAATACATACTATTGGGACTTAATCGTCATTTCCGAATTAATGTGTATTTGTATTTAATATTTGATATTATTAAATACATATTAATTAAATATCAAATTGTGATATTTGACGTATATCATTAATATATGTATTTGAGATATTTAATGTAAATATAATACATATATTTAAGATATTTATATTTAATTATTTAATTGTTAAATAATTAAACTAATTAACAAAATAAATATCTTTAGTAATGATTTTCACTTTTTAATGGCTTAATTCAATTGGTCTATTTGTGTATTTACTTTATGGAAGATAAACGTTAACTTTATTAAAGTAAATTGTGTTCCAATTGAAATTTAACAAAATTGAAATAATTTTTATTTATTTTCTTGTTACGTAATTCGGCCAAGGGAAATTAATTAACAAAATTATTTTGTTTTTCATTTTAAACACTTACACAAGTTATCAAAATATTTTACAAAGTCAGTTGAGAGAAAATGTGGAAGAAAGAAAGGAAACAAAGGCAAAAACTTGGAAATTTTGTAAGTTTTTTATACTTTCTTCTACATGGAAATTATTTCTATTAATCTTATCTTCAATTTGTGTTGCTAAGTTGATGTCTCTACTCTTTAAGTTTGTGATTAAATGTGTTTGAAGCTTGTTGGAGGTGTTTAGCATGTATGTTTAATTTATAAGCTTATTAGGAGTAATTAAGCTTATAAGATTAATTAGTAAACAAAGTTGTCATTCTAGAGTTGCTTAGCCATTCACAATTAACCTAGAATTGTACTTGAGTTGTTTCATGATGGTGAGACTTGATTGGTGTGGTATTGGATTGATTAAAGTGTTGTATTAAATCAATTTAATGTAAATTATGCAATTGGAGTAATTTATGAAATTAGGGTTCTAAACCTAATCCAATTTTAGGGCTTTTCATATATGTGATGTAATTTGATGTATATATGATGTATATTAAATTTAGGATTGATTGGATTTGATCTTGACATGTTTTGAATATTTGGGGCCAAATCGCAATTAATGGAAATTCAGGGGTGCTCTCGGCTTTTGTAGAAAAATTGGGGATTTGTGTTGCAAATTATATTTTCATGTATTAGACATGTATAAATCATTTTGGGATTGATTTGGAATCAATTAAATATGCATTTGACAATTTAGGACCAAAATGATCAAATTGTAAAATATTGGGGCAATTCGACAATTAATAGAAATTTGATTTCTTGTGTTAAAATTTCAGATTTTAAGTATTGGTTAATTATTAAATAAATAAGTTTATTTAATTGTTCCATGAAAAAGTTTTGAAATCGGAAAATTATGTTTTCCGCGTTCCGCTGCGCTAACCATGTAATTCCGTAAAAAACCCTAACAGAGGCTTGGTCGCATGTATGAGTTTTTGGACAGGTAGTCTAATCTCTATCATACTTACTTCACTAAATAGTGTGACCTTTGACTATATGACCTTTTATTATCATCTTGTAAAAGTAAAAAGAAAGAAAATAAAAAAAATAATACATGAGTCTCAAGTGCAAAAGAGCCAATAGGACAAATTCAAAAGATAAAGAGAAAAACTCTTCACTCGAAAGTGTTTTTATTTATGAACTCATGATATTTAGGGGGAGAATAGCATATCATGTAACTAATGTTGTTAATTTTCAGGTTCTAGTGGTGTTGGGTTTGAACACCTATTTTGTGGGCTTGGTGTGTTAAGAGATGAAATTTCTTTGGCTGTGTCCCGCTCATAAAATAAGGTCTTAAGCCTTGATTCGTTGTGTACTTATTTTTCACGCAAGTACTTGTTATGTTTTGGTGTTTATGTTATATGCATGTTGTGGTATTTAGCAAAATTTAAAATGATGCATATTATTTTATGTCATAAACAGATGAGTATTGACTGGGTATTATTGTACTTCCTTGAAGTGTTGTTTCAGTCATTATTTTTGATTGATTTTGTTTACTCATTGTGTGCTTATGTGTGCTTCATGTCTTGGCATACCATTCTTTTCTTGTGCACATCTATGAGTGATTAATTCCCATGTGTTATTTTTGCTAACTTAGTAAGGCTGTTCGTGAGGGGGAGTAACTTTTGTTTGAATATTCTCTTGCATGTGTCATCCATTTACCCTTTATCATTTCGTGACAAAATGAGGGGATAATAGTTTGAGGATTAGTTTGAGATTAGTAGTATATCCTTGTTTTTTATATCGCTGGTTTATGGGGAGTAGGATTAAGGGGGAGTAAAATATCAATTATCTATTTGTACATGCATGAGTTTTATCGTTGTTTTATCTGTTCTTTATAATCCATGTGCTTTTCACGGTATATTGTTGTTTGTGGATATTTCAGGTAAGCAGGTTTGTTGCAGAGGTGGCATTGATTTCAAGACTACTCAGTTAGATATTAGATCGAGTCTTAATGTAATAAGTCATTGTCGTGATGGTTGATAGTTGACTATTTTCTTTTTGGGTCTTTTACCGTAGTCTTTGTATTAGGTAGTGTTTTGTCACGGAATGCCAAAATGGGAGATTGTTAGTTCCATTTTTATTGGCAATGTCCGTAACAAAACAAGTTCAATTGAGTTGTAATGAGTCTTGAAGATCTCAGAGCAATTGGACAAGTATTTGGACAAAATATGTTGGAGTTATCCGAGAGATGTTAACTCTTTTGAATATTCCAAAATATTTAGAGCTCAATTTGACTTTGGTCAGTTGCTTTGGAAAGTAGACTCGAAGAAGATCGCGTACATATAAAGAACGCATGATTTGGCCAAAGGATGAGAAAGTTACAAGCTTTTTAAGTTACCCCTGAAAACCAGTCTGCGACCCGCGTTCGTATGGCATTCGTATTTTTGTTCGAATGTTTCGAGGAAGAAACTTTGTGTTTGAAGTGCGTTCGAACGCCCCTGCGTAAGTAGGTTATTTTGGACACGTTTTAAAGCCAAAATAACACTAGGGAACTCTTTCCTTTGCCCTACCTATATAAACAAACATTGAGCCAACTTCACAAGTGTTGAAAACACATTCCTTTGAGCCTAAACACATTATTAGTTTTCAATCTCTTTGTTTTAACCTTGAAGACTTCTTGTTCTCATATCTTCTTTGTTTTAGTGAAAGCGTTCTTTGTTACACCATCAACACAACAAACTCAATTTCCTAAACCTTTAGAGTTCTCAAGGAGGAAGATTGGCCGTCAGAGTTCCGGCATTCAGAGTTGCATAGTTGATTCATTCAGAGACTTTAGAGGTTCTGAAGAAAACCATGGGATATGGGCTCGATGAGTTCTTTGAGTTATTGTAGTCTAGAGGTACTAGAGTCGGTGGAGTTACCACCATAGGTCTTTTACCATCACTGTAAGTTTTTATCTTTATAGTGGATTTGGGCTGTTAACTGAGATACCCGGAGTCGTCTTTTACTCGCACGAGTTTTCTACTTCATCACCAAAATAACTTGTATTGATTTTATGTGGTTAATTTATTTTCTGCATTATTATTTATTGCTTGAACATTCTGCTTTGATCTTTAATTGCGTAGACTTAAGGTTGGGTGGTTGTTAATTTCATTAATCCATAGACACATTAATTAGGACTTGCCTTAGTTAATTGTGATAAATTTCATATAGGGTCAGAACCTTAGATAATTACGAACTTTCAAAATCGAAATCTATCCTAAAATAATTGGCTTCGATTATGGAACACAATTCCAAATAATTATGAAATTACCTGAAATTGATGTTCATCCTTTGAACAACATAATTACACGAATTAAGACTCTTAGATCCAATCTTCTGCACCTTGAAGTAAAAATTAACTATGGAATAAGGGAATACCCACCAGCTGGTGCCAAGCTTTCGTCAATCAAGAATTGATTACTCGAATTATGCATGTAAAAAGTGTGAACTCAAGTCACTTAATTTCGTTACAGGCTTACAGCATCCATTAAAGGCAACAGTTGTGTAAGCATTAATGATGATTTGTGCCAGATTTTTAGCATGCATTCTTGGATAGGTTTAGGGTTTGTCTAGAAAGGTGAGACATCATGCGGCCATTATTTAGCATGACCAAAATTCACACCGACCAACTATATAGATATAAGGAAAAATAACATTTAAGTATTTAATTATCCTGTAAAATTACTATAGCTATACTTTTGTCATTATAGTTTTTAACATATAAATTTTAGTCCATGTTTTTTTTTTATTTTTTTTGTTAATTTTAATTCATTTTTCATCTTATTAATATTAAATTATTAGTATTAAATGAATTGACTACCCAAAAAATGTTTAAAGATGCATGAAATGTGACTCAATTATAAAATATATATATATATATATAATGGCATGGACTAAATTTGCTTGTATTTCGCAAATTACAGAGACTAAAATTTGTATTTCTAAAATTTTTATAATGATCTGCATAGTAGTTGGATGTCATTTTCTATAAAAATAAACATATCATAATGGATTTGTTGAATAACTTTCCTAATACTTCCTTCTAATAAAATGAGGAATAAATTAAAAAATAAGAGAAATAAATATTTTAATACAACATGTTTTGTGTTATAATATATTAAATTTCGTATATTTTTATCTTTTTATTTTATCATCATTTTGTTAAAATGAATGATCCATCATTAGAATGGATTCATGGATTGTTAGCTTAAATAATAAAAGAGCCTTTTAATCATCTTTCCAATTCTCTTTCAGCTGGTTCACTTGTGAAAACTTTTCAGTGTAATTACAATAAAAAAGGAAAAAAGAAATGGCTAATTAGAAGGGTTGCAAGAGAAAAGCCAAAGACAAAAGATAAAGAAAGTGCATGTAGATTGAAGTTAATGAAAGTAACACAATTCAAGATAAATATTATAACACTCAAATAATATATAATCACTCAAATTGAACTCAAAAATGTGAATAGCCAAAGTCAACTGCATCACCAAAAGGATTTGAAGAAGTGGCTTGAGGCACTAATAACCCATAGCTAGGGTTATCATACAAAGCTCCCATGCAGCTTCCATCTTCAGCCATTAATGGGTTACTGTTAGTCACAGCTGAAAGTTCATTAGAATTCATCTCCTCCCATGACTGCTTATACAGCTCTGTTGGCAGCACAGAACTCGTAGCATAATAATGTGATTGGTTTTCAAAAGAGTTTGTGCTCATTGAACCTAAGTTTATATCATCATTAGCTTGATGATTTGAAGGAGGGTTTAAGTAATTATGTGGAACAATGCATCCTAAGTAGCCAGAATTAGAATTATGATCAGTTTCAGAGAAAAAGAAACCAGTATGATCATGATCATCAAGTGATGATGATGACCCATATGAAGTTCCATTACCAGATACATTGTTATTGGATGTGTCTGTGTCTGTGTCTGTGACTGAGACTGAGACCTTACTTTTAGAAATGTCAAGCTGCAGCTGAGGTGGTGGTGGTGGAAACAGAGCTTGGATATCAAAAGAAGTAAGAACAGAGTGGAAATTATTATAATTAGTTCCATTTTCAGTAGTGTAAATGAAGTTGGTTCTAGCTTCAGAACCTTTCATTGAAAGTGCAGCTCTATCATAAGCAAGAGCAGCTTCATGAGCAGTATCAAAAGTGCCAAGCCAATGCCTTTCTTTAGTTGTAGGGTCTCTGATTTCAGCTGCATAACGTCCCCATGGCCGGCGCCGGACACCAAGAAACCTTCCAGGTTCAGGCTGCTTTCTCCTACCTCTTGATCTGTCTGATGATGATGGAGATGTGTTAGGGTTTTGCTGGTGATGAATCAGAGCAAAACCCATTTGAGCTTGGCCTTGTTCACAGCCTTGCAAAGGTTTATCTAAGGTTTTATAACTAGTACTAGACATTGTGTTGTTAAGAAGATGAGAGGCTGCTGTTTCTTGTTTTGTTTTGAATGGAAGGAAGCTAGCTCTTTGAGTGAGTGTGAGGAAGTGTAGTATAGGTAAGTCTTTTAAAGACTCTGAATTGAACACTTCAAAAGGGGAGAGAGCCAAAAAAAAAAAAAAAAAAAAAAAGGACATTGCAAGTGTCATTCCTTACCTTTTCCACCTACTTTTCAAAAAAGGGTAATTTTTTGTTTATATTTTTGGCTAAATATCTTTACTCTTTATATTTTAAAAAAACACTTCAAGACAATCATGCACTTAATTCTGTTATAATTTTTTACAGTAAAAATAAGATATCTCACATCTTCTCTCAATCAACACTTCAATGGTATATATTACTATAAAATATCTAAAAAAATAACTTTTAATTATTACAAAACTAATATCTTGAGATATTTTTCAAAATATAGAAATTAAATCGACATTTAGAAAAGATTTTATTTTAAAAACTCATTAAAGACTCTTAAAATTTGAGACAACTCACGGAGTTCCTTGCTCTCTTTATTTCTCTTTCTATATAACTTTATTAGATTCTGGCTGTAGTCCATTATCAAATTAGCTCCAATTCATCTAATTCTAATTACTTCTAAGCTTTAGAACTTATGGATGAAAAAAAAGATCCCTTGGAGCCCTGTGCAATTAGTAGAAACTAATATGGTTCAGTCAATTAATTATTTCTATATAGCTAATTACAACAGAATATTTGTTCTGGGTTTTTTTTTTCTCACATTCCTAGTATAATATATATATATATATATAATATAAAGTATACTCAAACCTCTTAGGCCAATACATAGTTAACCCCATTATTTCAAAATGAATAACTAAACTCCACAATTTCAGAAATAGATATTCAAACCCAATATGTCAGTGAATTTTATTTCTATCTATTAAAGGAGTAGTACTTATCTTTAAAAACCAATTTTTAAGGAGATGATGTCCAAAGAATAATAAATCACCAATTAATCTCATATTTAGCTAATATAAGATAAATAAATTATTACATTTCACCATGCTCTGCAATTCAAGTGGCCACGTACACTAGCTTTTGCACTAATCCACCTAGTCCTGATCGAATACTACAATATGACATTACCCATGTTCACACCATTGCAACTGGAAGATATGAAGTTACCTCAGATACCATTTGTTACAGATCCAATTAGTAGAATGCATCCATAAAATCGGCTTATAAGGACAGGTTGTCCAGAGATTAATAAATTGTCAATTAAGCCTATACTTTACTAATATGGGACAAATAGACAGTAAAATTACATTAAATTAACTTTGATTGACATTTAGAACATTACATGAATGCATTGTTCTCCATCTAAATTGATAGAATTCACTACATAAGGGGTCTAGCTATTGATTTCAGAAACAATATAGGTCTAACTGTTCATTGAGGTAAATTTTGAGAGTTTGGGTGTATTTTTCTCCTTATTTACTTGTTAAGCATATCGTCATAAATGAGGTAAATATTGCATCAATGAATGCAAGCTAAGCTACATCGGCTTATATTAAAAATTGATAAAATCAAACTTATAATGATCAAGTGGTGTGTAGAGCTATACTAGAAATTAGATCTATATGAAATTGATATACAACCACTTTCGTAGGAAGTACGATTACATTATTTAATATATGTAACAAGCTTTTAAATCTCTAGGTATCTTTGGTGGACGAGTTATAGTATCATGAAGACTTACAACTATGACACCCACAAATATCATCTAAAACTACTAAATAAACAAATATTAAAAAAAAAAAAAAATACAACAAACATAACATGGTTAGATTTTCACAATAATATCTAAAAGATCATTATATAAATGACAATGACTCAAAGAAAATCTCAAAATGGTGTCAACAGTCGTAACTTCATTCAAAAATCAAATTCATCTCAATTAAATTATTGCATTGTTTGTGTGAATCAATCACATCATAGTTTATTCCCTATATCATCAATCTTAACCATTTTTTTTATCTTGACAATCAAAATAGAATAGGTCAAACCAATTTATATATCTTAAAGTCTCTACGTCTTATCATTATGCTATGTATCTTGGTTTTAACATTTATTGTTGTTCTTTTTTTCCTTCTTTTTTTTTAATGAGCTTTCACATTACCCTTTAAGGTAACATTTCTCTTCATGGTAGCTTGACATTTGTCCATGAGTAGCTTCACGCTTCAAGGTTATAGGTAGCTCCCTGATATACTAGCCTTCGTGCAATTTTAAGATATAGATATATATTTAGGCTAACGATCATTCATTCACTCCAATTATCTCAATTCAAACTCTTTCAATATCAAATTTCAAGTCTAAACTAAAACAGAATTGATGTAAGTGCTTGAATATGAAAATAATCATCTCAATATAAACTCAATTTAAGAATCTAGCATTGACATAATCAATATTTATCATTTTCTAAGAGCCACACTTTTTAAAGCAGATCAAATCTATATCATAAGCATGTGATATTCTAACTAAGACACGACTCAAAATAAGAAAATTTTTTTTAAAAAAAAAATCTACTATTTACCCCATAATTGAAAATAAACAGTGTCCTCAATGTTGAAAAATAAAATAGAGGGAAAAGAAATAGATACTACATAGGTATAGTAATGATGATGTAAAAATATTTTTATTAGAGTGTGAAGTAAAGTCACGACCCCCAAACTTATGTTGAAATCTGGATCATCGAAAGAAAAACACAAAGTAAAAACACAAATAACACAACAATTTAAATAAAACATAAAAGAATTTAGAAACTCTATGATTGCCTCCCAAGAAGAGCTTATTTTATAGTCCCTATCCAGACTTTCTCTTAAGAACTTCCTTCAATGAGGCTTCCATGTGGCTTTAGATGTCCTAGACATGACAGTCTCATGAGAATTCAAGCTCTTCTTCCAAGCATGAGATGTCAAATAAAGATCTTCTCTTCTTTGTACTTCTGCCACTTTCTTCAAACTTTTATTTGCAGGAGGACTTGAATGGAAATATGGACTATCAGAAGGTCTTGTATAATGCTTAACTTAGAATGGTTATGTCAAGCTTATAGGCGGTATCAATGATGATAGCTTCCCCATATTGTAATATATCCATTTGTATCATGAGATTTTCAATAGACTCACTCAGGTGCTCTAGCCCAACTCTTTTTTATACAACATCTTTATAGATACATTCAATGAACGAAGGGTTCTCTAAATAAATTCTAAACTCTGTTTGCTCATGTTCTTGAATGTGCACCTTAGTCACTATATATAGATCTACCTCACTCCCTATTATGGTGTCATTGTAATTCTCTTGAATCTACGAGTCTTCTTCTGGGTCACTTGTTAATGTCCCTTGAGGTTTATAACTCTGGTTTGTTTTCTAACTATCTTATTTGGGTTTCCAGTGTTTTCAAGGATGCGACCTGATTCTGAAATAATGCTTCAAGCCTGGCCATATTCCGCAAGTTCTCATCCAGTATTGTCCTTAATGTTTCATTACTCAGATCCTCTATGGATGGATTTGGTTTTTGAGGAAATTCTTGACCTTGAGGTGGATAAAAGGGATATAATAGGTCAGTGGAATATGCGTGACCTTCATTATTGTGCCATGTAAATTTCTGATGGTTTTACCACCTTGAAGTATAGTTGAAGGTGCAGTGGTGACTAGAGTGGTTGCCCCCACATATTTCACAGCTCATCAATGTGCTCTGAAAGGCTTGAGCATTCAATACATCAAGCATTTCATAAATGTCTGTCAACAAGTACCGTGTCTTCACGACGTCAAGTTTTTTATAAATATCTTCAAGAACGTACACTTTCCCACCAACATAGGGTGCAAAATAATCTCTCATACCTCTTGGTTCTCCCATCACCCATTGAAACTCCATTATTTGGAACACCTGAAAATAAAAATAAAAAGAAATTAAAAGTAATAAAAAATAAAAATAAAAAGAAGTTCTAACTAAGACCAAGATTGATTGCTTTATACTAAGAAAAATAAACAATTTCCCGACATCGGTCCCAAAAAGATTTTACGACCGCCGATAGATAGTGCAGAACCATCAAATTCAAGCTCGATTTTAGCTAAGAATGATTCTGATTCAGTTTTTGACATAAACTATAAATTTGTGGATAATTGAGTATTATTTCAACGAAACTTAAATCACCTTAATTGGACATCATATAAAAAGTTATAGCCAAAATATTGAAAACTGCACAAATTAGGAAGCCACTGATATAAATCTAAAATTTCAGATTTTTCACTCATTTTTGCTCAATTCTTCATATAATACATTCTAGATAACAAAATAATGAATATTAGTGCATTTAACAGATTCAAAAATATAATTTAGGAGGGAAATCAATTATAAATATACTTGAAAAATATTTATTATATGTACTGATTGTGATTTTCATATGTTACGCAAGCGCACGTATCGCTCAAGTAGTATAAAGTTATCGATCCCACGGGGATTTATTATTTATGTTACTAATCCTTAAAACTAATTACTTACAAGTATCTAATTGAAATTAATTGTGATTTTTGAATTGAATTTAATTTAAAGCTAAAGAAAATAAATAAAACTATTGTAATTTTCAAAGGTAATCAATGAGAAGAAAACATTCAGGGTTGTGAATCCACCCAATATTATTCTAAAGATGAATTGATTTTCCTATATTCGTGCGGTAAACTGACTTATTAACATGAAACACTAAGATATCCACAAGCCTCTTTCGATGGTCATGTGAAAATATTTAGACTAAACAATAAACTATATTTCTATGTCAATTACCTAACCCAAATTCATAAAGATCAAGTTCCATTATGGCTACACCCGCCCTACATATATACTTCTATCATGTACGGAAATCCCTAAGATGAGATCGTGTGCTATTGAATCTAAGGCTAAACCTAAAATTCCTTTGTCAAGTTCAATTAAGTTGACCACATCAATCTTATTGGTGATCAAGTAACAAGAAGCATTAAGAACAAGATTCAATAAATAAGCCAAAGTATCACACAAGATATAAGAAAACTAAATTTATAAACTCAAAATATTAGGTTTCATCACAACCTCAGATTATAGATTTAGTTACTACACATGCTCAAAAACAGATTATAGATTTAGTTACTACCATGCTCAAAAACTCTAAATAAATATTCAATGATAAATAAAATATCAAATAAGTAAAAGGAAGAAGAAACTCTATCGAGATCATCAATCCTTTGCTCTTTACTATTGAGTTTCTACGATGTGCTCATTTGATGTGCTTTGTTTTCTCCAAAACTCCCCTTGGAGGCTGCCAATTTAGGTTATAAGACTCCCCCTCGTTTTGGGATGAGTTGTGGCTTATATAGGATGACTTAAGGGTGGTTCCTTCTTAAGGACGATTCTAATTATGCTCCCAGCATCGCGATGCAGATGGATTGGCGTCGCGGCGCGCACTTGGTTTTCATCGGAGCGTCACGAAGCGCAAGGCTCGGAGTTGCGACATGCCATTCGGTGAACTCTCTGCCTACTTTTTCTTCTTGATCAGATTGCGACACGATAGTTCTGACGTCGCGATGCGCTATGGTTCGAGTCGCGAAACGCAAAGCTCCATACTCTCTGCCTCAGTTTTGTTCTATAGAGCGTCGCGATGCTTAAAGGGGTGTCACGACGCTCTGGTCTGTATCTGTTGGTCCAATTTATTATGTATTTTATCGTTTTCATCTTTTAACCTGCAAAATAAACCCAAAACACATCAAAGCATTCATGAAGCTTGAGATAATTTATAGAACATCAAATCAAAGAGACGAAAAATATATACATATTAGCCGCTCATCAGGTACTCGTCAAGCCTCCTATACATAGCTACTTAGAGCTATGGTATTATATTAAATTGTTAATGCCATTAAAAATAACAATATCATAGCAACCATGCATATAGGAATGTCAAATTTACAAGAATTAACAAAGAACATGATTTGAGTGGTGGGTAGAAACAAGATGACAGAATATGATTGTAAGATTATGGATCCTATAATTTTCTAAACCAGAAAACAAAAACCGCTGCATATATAATGGTTTTGTTTTTGCAAACTCTTCTCGAGAGTCTCAAATGTTTGAATTAGAAACTTACTCATTCTAGTCATATTAAATTTTTGTATTAACTATAGTTTACAGACTTTTAACTAGCCCAGTGAGAAAAAGAGAATAAATTATATTATCATATATCAAACGAAGTCAGGAAAGATCTAAATCAATAGGGCAAAAAAAAAAAAAAAACCTTGTGTGGAATGGGAGTATGGATGACATAGTATCCCCGCCCACTAATATTTTAACATATATACATTAAATTTGAAATTAACCAGTAATATGGAAAAGAATATTATTGATTAACATATATACATATGTCATGCATTCATTGATTGGGTGCATTGAATATGCCCTATATAAGTTTCGTTATAAAAAGAGGTTTAAATTTTAATAATCTTAATGATCATCTAATAGAACATAATAACGTTAAAAGATCTTTATAATTAAAATACCACTTAATAGAAAAAGAAAAAAAAAATATTTTGTTTAATTTGATTACTCTAGTATTATGCACATGTGAATGTGCAGTTTAAGCAAAAAAAAAATAAATCAATCAAATTACTTGTCTGCTTCATGATTTTCAAAGGGAGCAGTTAAGATATTATCTCTAAACTAAGCAGAAAATTCATAAGAATTAATATGAGGTTCCAGTGTGAAGAATCATGAAAAAAAAAAAAAAATACCCTCTACACGTTGGAGTAAAAGCCAAAGGGTCCCTTCATAATTGTCCATAAGTCAAATTTTACGGTATCTTTTGTTTGTCATTTTGCTGGCCAGCTTCTCACATTTTCATCCAGTAATTATTGTATTTCTATTAGAAATTAAATTTTGATTTTGTACTTTTGTTAAACTCTTTGTAGAAGTTGACTAATCTCTTCAGTTCACTGCAAAGTTTTTGTTAGCTTCTTGAGTTTAAAAGGTATGGATTTTAACTGTCGAGGCTAAGCTACCAAAGTAATCAAGAAAATGAGGACCTTTATCAGCCCAAATCATCATGTGATTCTTATCAAGTTTATCATATTTCTCACATTTGTGAACTTAAAAGTAAACTCATAAAATGATCATAAATAATTATTATTTCATTTTTTTTTTACAAAGAAGTTATTTCTGTGACTTAAATCTATGACCTCCGAATCACAATAAAATAATATTCCGTTACATCAAATTTCATCCTCATAAAATAAATATTTTCTTAGAGATTAATAGTGTTTATTAAATATATGTCAACTTTCCCTTATCAAATAAAAGTTTTATTTCACAACAGTTGTGCCTTAAAAATCTCTCAATATATATATAAAATTTAAATATTTTTAAGCCTCCTTAGCGCCCACGTGGCGGCTCACTATTAAATTCTATTAAATAAGAAACCTATTATAATAAGAAGACATTATAATAAAATTAAAATATCTTTAAAATTAGTTTTATTATTAAAAAACTAAAATTAGAAACCTAAAATACAATAAAAACATAATCTCCTATTAAAATAAAAAATTTATTAATATACTACATTTCAACTAGTCTCTATAATGATTTTTTATTATTAAATTATAAAATTAAAATATCTCCAAAACTAATTTTTTATTTTAAAAGTGTAAAATTAAATAATAAATTATTAAAGTAAAAAAATTATTGCGATATAAAAATATAATATCTTATTTATTATTAAATTATAATGGTAAAACATCTTTTTAATTTTTTTATTATTATATTGTATAATTAAAATATAATAAACCTATTACAATATAAAAATATATTATCTGATTAAAATAAGAAACCTATTAATTTAATTTAATTAATTAATAATAAATAATAAACCTATTATAAAATAAAAATATAATCTCTAATTAAAATAAGAAACCTATTCATTTAATATGTGGTACCTAATCTTTACAATTAATTTTTTATTATTATATTATGGAATTAAAATATCTCTAAAATTAATTTTTTATTATTATATTGTATAATTAAAATATAATAAACCTATTATAAAATAAAAATATAATCTCTAATTAAAATAAGAAATCTATTACGATATAAATATAAAATCTCATATTTATTATTAAATTATAAAATTTAAATAATTCTATAATTTTTTCATTATTAAATTATAAAATTAAAATAAGAAATCTATTACAATATAAAACATAATCTCCTATTAAAATAAGAAACATATCCCATTAAAATTAAAAAAAAAAACATATTTGGTACCTAATACTTATAATCAATTTTTTTATTGCCTATTATAATAAAAAGATATATTGTAATCTCCTATTAAAATTAAAAAAAAAACAACATGTGTGACACATAATCTGTATAATTAATTTTTTATTAGTAACTTATAAAATTAAAATAAAAACCAATTACAATATTAAAACATAACATGCTACTAAAATAAGAGACATAAATTAAAGTTGTCCATAAAAACTAGTCAATTTTTTGATTTTTTTGAATATATTGTTAGTCAATTTTTTGATTTTTTTGAATCTATTGTTATTTTTTTCATGAAAGTTTTTATTATTTATTGAGCTTCATGCTGCAGAGTCTAATTATTAGCTCTTGCACTGCGACGGTCAAGATTTCAAGTTCGATAAGAAAATTTAAGCTTAAATTGAATATATTATATTAAATTTAATTGGTATTCATCCGAAAGAAAATTAATTGTTTTAAAAGTTATTTATAATTAAGAATATGTTTGTAAATGAAAGAGTAAGGCAAGAGAGAAACTCTAATGTAAATTAGAAATACTGTTTGAGAATTGATAGACAGACAAATGAGACATAAATATTAAGTGTAAGTAAAATAATTGTTTCATTTAGACTATAAAACCAACTAGATCCGGATCATTTATAAGATCAATACCTAAAATCTTATTAATATTTTTATTACGATATGAAATTATAGTCAAAGATGTGATCAACTCGTACAAAGTGCGAGCCCTGTATATTAATTATATATAACACTGCAATATCTAACAGACCCTAAGTCCATTTGAAAAATTAGTAGTCATTGTTTTTGGATCATATGTTTTGCAAAGATAAAGATGGAAACTTCATGAAAGTCTTGTCTAGTTAGTATGTTTATGAAGTGTTAAACTTAATATTTATTTGATTATGAGTTCTAATTTTAGAAAAAAAAAATATCTTTATAAAATAAGATTTCCTATAAAGATAGAAACGCCATATCTTTGTGTTAGAATTCATTTCATGTAAAGCAAATTCTTTTTTTCAGAAACATGGGGTTTTTGTCCCCGATCTTTTAAAGTAAGCAAGAAAAGGCTACAGTCAAAAGGACAATCAAAAGCTTAAAGAACAGATTGTAAATCAAGATAGGAATTTAAATAAACTGGCCAAACAAAAGCATTAACAAAGTGGGACACTAATTAGTTTCTACTGGAAGAATTCAATTTCATCCTCTTTGATAAACCTAAAACACGCCTAAAATGGCATTGGGAATGGGAAAATTTCTTAATAATTATCATTTGGGTCAACCTGTTTTCTTGATTTTGAAACATTTTCATATTCTAAAATGATTAGTCACTAGTGATTATGATTAAGGGTGACTAACGAATTGATGAATCGAATTTGTATAGAATTTTAAACAAATCGAATCAAAATACGAGATGAATTCATATTTGATTCGTTTATTAAACGAATCGAATACGAATATTCGTTTAGTTATGATAGTATTTAATGACATAAATTATTATATTTTATTTACATTAATTATTCATAAGTATATACATATGAAATACGCAATGTATAGATTTACTAAAAATGACTCACCAAATATAAATAATAATATTTTTATATGGTAATTAGCAATAATTTCTCGAATTTAAATTGAAAAATAATAATAACTAATAAAAGAAAATAATAAAACGAATCCTAAACAAATAAACGGATCAATAAACTTAAATTTGTATTTCATTCGTTTAATAAATGAATCGAATCGAATTGACTCATTTATTAAACGAATCCATTTTTTCAAATTCATATTCGATTTAAAGCGAATCAAATCGAACTAATAAACGAATCATAATCCAAACTACCACCCCTAATTATAATGGCAAATTCTAATAGTATTTTACTGTAAAAGGATCTAATAAAACTAAGGGGTGGAGTTTTTTTAATATTCAATTTAAAATTTAAAATTAATTTTTTACACGAATTTTGATTATTTATTCTCGTGCAAAATCAAAACTACCATTTAAATCAATCAATGAAGTGATACATACACAGAAATATATGTTCTCAATGGGTGTGATTTGATGATAAAAGGCTTAAATTTGATTGTTAGGTTATAGTTTCAAGTCTAGAGAGTGCATTTCTTTTAAGAATTTGGGGCAGTCGGGGGTATTATGTAGTCTGTTTAAGCTTAAATTAGATAATTTTATGATAAAGTTTCCAACATTTCAAAAAAAAAAATGATATATTTTCAAATGGTAGAATGAATATACATAAGAAATAGAGAGAGATTTATTAAATAATTTGAATTAGTTATATATTATTTCATCATCTGTCATTTCTTTTAAGAAATGTGACATTTGCCCTTTTTAGAATCCATGACCCTTGACTCCTCCACCAAAGATTTGAAACAGACAGGATTAATTACATTTTGACAAATGTTCATAGATATAGTACATGGTATCATAATGTTTCCCATGAGGATCAGAACCATAAATTAATAAATAACATTAAAAAAATGTTGCTCATTTCACTTTATAAATCCATATGTGATTTTTTTTTTCAAATGAAATATGTTATCTAGGGTTTAAGTGAAGAGGAACACATGCATTTTATACTGAAGAATAATAATGGTGGTGAATTTTACAATTTACAGAGAAGCAGAAAAATTAATTGAAGCTTCTCATAAAGGCAAATAACTATATTATTCCGATACATGTAATAATGAATAATAAATTCGAAACGAAGTCACTAAACTTAAAAAATTTTACACTTAGAACATAAAATATAAAAGTTTTTATGTATCAAATTAAAGTAAAATGATAGAAATTTATAATTAGCCTATGTTTCAATTTCAATGATTTAGATTGTAATTTTAATGTCTCTAATATCGGGAGTAGATTAGCAAAACCCTCGCAACAAGCTTGGTGTGAGGTAAGAGCACACATTTCGTAAAGTAATGCTTAATTAGGATAGATTGTTCAGTTCCTTTTTTTTTTTTGAAGATGAAATGAAATTCATTCATAAAACACCATAAATGTGTAATTACACGGCCAAATAATAGCTCGAAAATAAACTTAGGAAATCCTAAGATTCAAGCTAATTAGGATAAAACCTAATAATACACGATAAAATATACATCATGTGTTTCCCGTAACTAAAAGAAATACATATTCACACCTAAAACTACTTAGGAACAGGAGGAATTACGGGTCCTTTCAGTTCCTTGAAATAGATAGATTGTCTCTTTCTTCATTCTTTCTTCACTCACATATTGATCTTCATTAAATTTCTACAGCATGCATTTTCCCCAGGAAAAAAAAAAAAAAGAAAAAGAAAAAGAAAAAAAGAAAGAAAGAAAGAAAGAAAGAAACACACAAACTCGTCAATTTCTTTTGTTTCTTTTTCAATCAAGGGCATCCGGGATTCAGGGAAAAAGATGTGTAGTTGTCTCAAGACCTTGGACTTTGACGAATATGAAGAGTTAAAAGACTTGACTCACTCTTAAGAGATTTTATATATAAATATGAATATTCATAACTAAATAATAAATTTATATGGGGAATTCCACCGAAATTTGTCCAAAATTCAATATGTATATATTAAATTTAATATGAAATTTTCAATAATATATCAATTTCTGTCCGCAGTTTTAAGAAAATTGTTACACTTTCACCATTGATTTTTAGGAATTAATACACTTTAAAAATTTTGGATGAAATTTAATATACTTTGAATATTTTTGAGTTTAGCTGAACTTTCCCCAATTTCAAGTGAAAAATTAATAATTTAATATATATATATATACACATTCTTTTTTATACTGTTTTATATCATCAAAAGACTCATCATTTTAATGGGCGAGCAGCTCCTTTGTCTTTCTATTCAAGTAGTCAAACACACTCGTGTCATTCCACTTAGTAATCATGTGACCCTTTGTTATTTTATTGCCTCAACTGGCTTGCAATCATTGGTTCATAGCTCAAAGCCTCGAACCTATTGATGAAGGTTAAAGGTTTGAATTTTTCTCCAGGTTAAATAATCACATTTTTTTTTTTTTTTGGCATCTGATTCAATAATTATCAGAAAAAAATTTGTTACTTGTCGCAAAATCTAATCCAAAATTCACAGCCAAAGCTTTGGCATAATCGACATCACCATAAAATGACATATCTTTCCTAACAATTGCAATTAAGTTTCCATTGTAATTCCGTAGAACCACCCCATGCTCCGCTCCCTATGATTTACTAATTTGGGCCATTGAAGTTAACATTGCACGTGCATGTGTAGTTTCTCCCCCCTTTGTAAAATCAACCTTACATTCGCATATACAAATCAAAATCAAACAAAAATCCTTTAAATAAACTAAGTAAGACCGACTATATAAATCTATTAATATTAATATTGATAGTGGTTTTCGGACCCAAGAAGAGTCGAAATATGAAGAAAGGTATTAAGGGGATTTCACTTGCCAAGATGAGACCCAAGATTTTTACAATGATAAAGGTTCGGAAGTGTCTGACCCTACCAGTGGATCAGGTTCGGCTACGTTTGGATACTGACCCGAGGAATAGGGGGAACCAGTCAAAATACAGTCATATACACCCGAGGAATGTGATCACTAGAAAATACAAGCTAGAAGAAAATCATAACAGTTCAGATTGTCATCAAGGGAAGCTATTTCTCAATATTTGTACATGAAAATGGATTCAGTGCAGGCTTGACCTTTTTGAAGAAAATGTGGGGGAAGTAAAGATTTTTTTACCGACCCGATCTTTTAGTAGATGCAAGGAAGGACTTCATTTGTTTCGGCATACCGACCCGAGGATATAGGTCGGGGATGCTGCCTATACTCTTAGATGGTAGTTTGAGCCTCCCAATGACTGATAAGATAGGAGTAGACTAGCGACTAATGGGATGGAAGAGGACTTTAGGCTTATTGACTGACACACGAAATCGAATAGGAGTGGTTGGAGTATAGGTTGGCACATGGACAGTTACCAAAAGAAGGTGAATTAATAAGGTTCAGATGGCAGATAGTAGTCGTGTCAGGCGGCAGAGCTACTACTTATAGGTTGATTGGGGAAGAGAGCATACGCAATGATGGCTTGGTAACGTGGTTGACGTAACGAGTTGGCATAATAATGGATTTAGGCGCACTATTTAAAGGGGTTGAGAACTCATT